>PVKB01005126.1:0-15000 GCA_004027205.1 Ctenodactylus gundi | reverse complement strand
ATAGACAGCTTGATCCTCTAATTCTCTTACTGGCGAATCCTGTGTCTTCTTTTTGACATTTGAAAGATCTCTACAGGGAAACACAGTCCTGAACGTGGCTTGTATCTGGTTTTTACAGGAAAATAACTGGAGCTTCATCTGTCTGTTGTCGTGGAAGTTTCCTGCTATGATTCGGTATAGTGCTGTTAAAACACTGACTGTATATAGTCTGCCTGGGTGGTAGTAGACCATTGCTGATAACCCAGCCAAGTTGCTATGGATGAAGAATGATCACAAAGCTCTAATTTTATTTTATATATAGAGTTCATATTTCTATTTGGACACGTGCAAGGTAAAAATTAAGCATTCAGACCCACAGTCAACCACATTATATTCAGAAGATACTCTTTTCCTCTCTCCTCATGTTCTTGAATGAATTAAATTTTGTCCTAAACACTGTGTATAATATCTGTGTTGAATTATCTTATAGGAAGCTAACTTTATTGAATTGGGCATTATTTGGTTTTTCAGAAATGTACTCTGAAATAATTCTAATAAACTCTATGCCAATTTGTAATCTCTATGCCAATTTCTTAGTATCATTTTTAACACCTGCAGAAAAAAATTTGATATTTCTTTTCATCCATGAAAACAAGACCATAGAAAACTCTCACTTTTCCTATATCATATATAGTCTAGTTTTCCATAAATCAAGCAGCTTGAATATTATATGTATTATTACAGTAAGTCAAGCTGGTATATCAAATAAACCAAAATTTTAGTAATTTACTATAATCAACGTTTATAATTTGGCCATTCACCACCCATAAGCCTCTGTTTTATGGCAATATATTAGACAGAAGTGGCATATTGGCTTCTTAACTTAAGCCAAAACCTGAATCATATATGTCTACATTCTTTCCGTTAGGGAAAGCTATGGCAACCTTAGTTTCAGTAAGTACATGTGAAGAAATATGGTTCTGGCTCATATAATTGCCAAACACCAAAAAGTCACATCTAAGGGCAACACAAGTCTTTGGTATACATGGTACACCTCTGCTATGTAATGTTTATGCTACTGCCTATAATTCATTAGAAATTTGTTCTAAAATAAAACCAGCATCATTGCTTGCAAGTCAAATGCCTGTCCCCTTTTTGATGCAGCAAAAACAAACAAAAAACAAGCCAAATCAAATCAACCAAACAAACATTAGTTACGCTTTTGATTGTAAATTTACCTGACAAAGGTTCGATATAATTAGTATAGCTTGAAGGGGACTCATCTCAGTAAGACTTCAGAGATTCCTAGCTGTTGAATTTTAAGGTACAAAAATCCAAGACTGAAGAGAGAAAGTGAGCAACATACCACCCAAGAATTCCTATGTTGTTATAATTGTGGGAGAAACATTGAAAGGTACCATGACAATTTTCAGTGAACTTATATAACTTAGCATGTGGTTATTGAGTTAACTAGTTTAGAATGCAGGTTTTGAGTACCAACTGTAGTCACATTAAACAAAGCTGTGTGCATGACTTCTAGGTGTACTGTCAAGTTTTTGTCCTCATTCAGTTTGCATTAAAAAAGGCAAAACCATGTAAAATCTATGAATACGCAGTGACAGCGCATGCAGCAAGCAAGGACACTGCATCTGCTGCTCCCATTCTGTTGACTAGTAGAGACACCCGTCCTCTTTCTGCCCTCATTCTCATTGCAGTCTTTCTGCAGAATCTTGCTTTTTTTCTTGTATCTTAGCATAGCTGTCATATATAGTCCTTTAACACACTTCGATTCCATTCTTTGATGACACTAAAGTAACACATTTTCAACTTTACTGTCTCTCCAAAATCCTTCCATTCATAGTATCCTGTTTGTTTCCTGTTTGTGTTGGTTTCTGTAAATATATAAAAAAATTATGTACACAGCCGAGAATCTCTGACTGGATATTTACACATTCCATTCTTCTAGAAAGGTAAGTTATTGCTTTCTTCTGAAATTGAGCTGAGTTGCTGCTAAGAAAGTTCTAGATCTCATCTCACTACAGAGAAGAAACTTTATCTTAATTCCTTTAGGCACACTCCTACCCAAATCTCCTTTCTGGCGAACTCTAATTTGGAACTAAATTTAAAGAATTCACTGGGTCTTATATCTTTTTGAAAAGAATCTCAGAATTGTTATTTGACCTCATAGAACTCTAATCTTCTCATAACAGTATTTTAAAAAGCTGTAGAATGAAACACTGCCTTTTATTACAGTTTGTCCATCCAAGTATCATTTTCATTAAGAAACTTCCAATTAAAAGGACTGGTAGCACATTTCTTTGTCTAAAATCTACCTTTGGAGGAAATTCTTGAGCTTTAAGTAAGAGGTTCATAGCCCCCCAGCCCCCCAAAACAAATATTTGTACAAACATATACCGGCAAGGATGAGTTCCCATCAAAGAGGAGCAAAATGTATGTTGATAAGTCCAAAAAAAAAAAATCAAAAGGAGATTGACAGAGATAGAGAGAAAAAAAGAGTTATCTGTGGACCACATATGTGCCAGGCATGTTTCCTAATTACCTCTCAAACACTGAGAAATACATGAAAGATAGTATTCCCATCCCTTTACAGAGTAGAAAGTCCCAGAAGAATTGAAAGCACTTGCTAAGGTCACTAACGTAGGAAACAGCCAGGCAGACACACTTAGTTATTTATAGTTCCAATTGTTTCCAGATCCTGGACCCTGTGGGATACGTCTCAGAAAGCATGATATGTTTAAGAACAACACCACTACACAGTGAGAACATTGCATTTATGTTGTTTTTAATAATAAAATAAAAACGTTTCTTAAATCTTAGGTGGATTTCATGTTTTAGACATATTTTTGAAACATGCTGCAAATTTTGACTACAGTAACCAAACTAATAAACGAATAAAATCGAAATAGAAGTACAGCTGCTCATTGCTTCATCATAGAAATGCATTCTGATAAATACGTTATTAGGTGATTTCATCACTGGCAAACATCGTTGAGTATTACACAAACCTCCATAGTATAGCCCGCTGTGCACCTAGGCTATACGTTATAGCCTATTTCTTCGAGGTTGCAAGTATGTATATAATATTTCTGAGCTGACTACTGAGAGCAATTTTAAAGGTATGAATGTGTGCTTTTAAACATATCTAAATGTAGAAAAGACACCTTAAATACATTGCATAAAAGATTTAAAAGCAGGCTGTGCATGGTGGCACACACCTGTAATCCCAGCATGCTGGGAGAATTTTAATAGAAGAGGAACATAGATTCAAGCCCCATTCTGGCAATTTAGCAACTTGGAAAAGTCTCATTATAAAATACATAAGAAAAAAAAAACCTGGGGTTAAAGCTCTGGATTCAATCTTCAGTACAAAAAAAAAAATGAGAGAAGAAAAATGAATTAGAAGAGATACAACTATACAAGGTATTTACCACGCAAAGAGCCTGCAGGAAAGGATGCTGTTCTTAGGTTATTGAGCGAGCAAGTGTCAGATAAGTCTGATAGCTGAGTACATCACTGTGAACCTCTGTAGGCTGAATGAATGCCTCACCTTTTCGTGACAATAAGTGTATAAAAAATCATCCTTAATAATGAATTAATCTTAGTTTACTGCATTTTTTAATTTTTATAAGCTTTAAAAATCCTTGTAGTTTTGGACTCATTTTTACTATTACTGCTTTGGATCAGTAGTGTTCCCTAATAACAGGATAACTATGGAACTGTGCATTATTGGAAAGTAGGGACTGGCTGGAAGGGGTGGGTGCTTGGAGGCTGAAGTAGGTAAATTGTCTCAATTTGTTGAGATTTGGGGCAGGAGCCCAGGCCAGAACCTTCAGGTGGGTGTGGTTGACTTCTGAGCCAGGAATTGAGGGAGGGGCACCCACCCTGAATGTGTGTGTGTGGAGGGGGCAGCTTTAAGTAATGAAGGAAGGAAGAAGAAACACTGTTATAGCTTCTTTCTAGGAAAGCTCCAACATGGAGTTTCTTCTGCTTCACTTGGTGTCTGTCTATAGTGAGGTGAATAGCTCTATAGCCTCTGCCATGTGCTTCTATAATTACCAGTGAGTGGACTCTGTGGGACCTTCTGAAATGGTGAGCTAAGTAGATCTTTCAGCCCTTAAGATGTAGCTGTTAGGTATTTTGTCCTAATAATGAATAAATAAATAAGACAAACACCTTAAAACCAAGTGTAATTGTGGAAAATGATCTTTTTCTTTACATACTGATTCTCTAAAGGGTTTTTTAAAGTTACTTTTTAACTTTGTTTTTCTCTTTGTTGACTGTAACTAAGACATAAAGACTTTAGCCTATGCATCCACAGATCAAGATCACCCATCCCATCATCTCCTATCTCCACATCTGTCCCACTAGTGGTCCTCCAGAGCAGTAACATGCAGGAGTCTGTCTTGTTCTAGAAAAACAGGACTGTTTTTTTTTTTTTTTTTGGGGGGGGACTGTCCCTTGATGGACCTACCTAAAACCTGTCACAACATGTCTTACAAAAAATAAGTTGAAGTACACTTAAAAATTAAATCATGTAGGAGAGTAAATACATAATCCAGCAACAATGTTATGCATTATCAAGTATTACATACTGTTCACAATTGTACACAACATGGTTTCATATGACTAGGGCACAGTAGGGTTGTTTATGTTAGCATCATTATGAACATAAATGATGCATTGGTCTACACTATTGTGATGATCACGTCTCACCAGGTCGTAGACAATTTGCACTTCTATTGTAATAAGATCCCAGTCAAACATATAGCCTGGCATTGACCAGAGTATCATTATGCATTGTGTGACTCTATGGAGATTTATGTGTATAAATTACCCACTATATGCAAGGGAAAGAGGAAAGACTGTATATGTCATCTCTTTATGTAAAGGAATCATTCTGAAAACATAGAAAGATGACAGCATTGTACAATGTGAATAAGCCGTGGCCTATGGGAAATCTGATGGCTGGAGAAACTGCCATGGAGACAGGGAGAGAGGGAACAGTGTTAAAAACAAAGTCCCAATGGAAGAAATCAAAATAAAATCAAATGAAGTACTGCCATTATTTTGAGTCCCACAAGAATCATGCAGAACGACAACTTGCTGTCAGAAGGAAACACCGAGGGTTCCCATCAGAACTAAGTTACAGTAAACAGGAGCAGCTCTAGTGGTATTACGCCGCTGTCATTTCCTGGTAAATCCACGTCATTAGCATTGATTTCTCGAGGAGAGATTAAAAGAGGTTTAGTTAGGAGAGGAAGGCACGAGTGGAAATGATCCCAGCCAGTGCAGCTCTGGGTCTCAGCGATGACATCTTCCTCTCTGCTTCATTAACTTACAGAGCTTCTTGAGCTTTGGCTGTTTCTAATTAATTCTTTTACTGGCTTTTTTGGATGTGTATCATTGCTGGCAAACCATATAAAATGAAGAAATCTCTCCAAGGTTTTACCCTTTTAATTATTATTTTTATTGCTTAAATGAACCTCCAGAATTGCAAATGTTGACATTTTGGTTTATTCTGGTCATTAGAGTTTTCAAAGGGGGTGGGGAGGAAAAGGAAAGAGTAGGAGGTCAAAGGTGAGGAGGGGAGATGGTGTTGAGTGGGGGAAACGGGTGAGTTGGGTCTCAGTGGCTCCGGTAGACACCGGCAAGGACAAAACAAATAGGCTTGTCCATAGCCACCTTCAAGATGGCTTTGCCCTTTTAAAAAAGAACAAGAAATGAAATATCTCTATGAGTACTAGAAGTAATTCTTTTGATTCCCTAGATCAGCGTGTACTAGATTACACAGGGCCCACCACTCTCTATACCATTTGCTTTTATTTAAACAAATATTTCTAACCAACATACTCTACAGTTTTTTTGTTGCTTTGTTTTGTTTGTTTATTTGTCTCAATTAGATGCTAGAAGCGAGGAGATTAACTCAGACCGAAAAGAGAGAGAGAGAGAAAGAAACCTCAATCAAAGCAAATGAGTTGATAAGTACATTTGTTTTCATGATTCAGAGGGCACTTCCACAGGAAAGCCAGTTCTGACAAGCCAAAATAAGTCAGTTTTAACTAATATTAATTGAACTGCTGCATAAAAACATGAGATTGGACATAAAATGAATGCTGGGAGCTATGGGTAGAGGGGATATTATAAAGTAGTTTTACAAAAACTTACCTTTCATCATTTGACAGTTGTTTGTCACATAAGATATATTCAAATAAAACCTAACACCTGCTATTACCAACAACTTCTTTCCTATATATTCAAAAGAAGTTTGATTTATAAGTTAATTTCTGAAGTTTGGAAGCATTTTTTTTCCTGTAGAAATGTGTTTTAGCTCCCAAGTGACTCACAAAAGCCTATTTAAGTCATAATGTCGCTGAAATATAGTAATATCCTAATAATGCTACAGAAACTTAATACAAAGCACAGCAACATTTCTGTGGGGGAAGGCATTCAGAAATTAAATTTGCCATCTCCAGGAATGGGTCTCTGTCTGCTGTGGTGGGAGGGGAATTATCTTAGCTCTGACTCCTCTGGGTCCCTTTTTTTCCACTTAGAATTTCAGGAAGCCAGGAAAGTAGACACAGAAACATCACAGTATTTATCCTTCCACCCTGCCCACATCAGTGACATGTTAGAGAATAAGCAGAGAACAGGAGAGGACTTGGGATGGTATGTGGGAGACAAACACAGCAACCATTTTTTTTAAAAAAAATTCTGCAATCATTTTACAGCCACATTATGAATGAGATGAGATTCCAAGGTCCATGCAGAAAATTCAGACAGAAGATAATACAAGGGAATCTCATCCTGAGAGGCAGCAGGGTGTGGTAATGCGGATTCCTGCAGCCACAATTTCTATAAGCGAAAACAGGCAGTCCCTGCCTATTAGGTAATGGTGGGATGGGAAGAGTGGGTGGTTGAATTACTTACGCAGTGTTCACTGAGTTGTATCAGTAAGCTTTGGAAAGCTGGAGAGTCAGAAAGTAGACCCATGTGGTGACGGACTCTCTCTAAAATTAATACACATGCACTTGCAGGTAGGTTTGATCACATCCTGTCAGGGAGGGTACTGGACTCAGTCTCACTCTTGAACAATCCCAGAGCTCAAATACATATTTCTGTTTTGGCTCTACATCAAGCTAAGAATGAGACTGTGTGTGGAGGTCAAATTTGTTGATTGATGAATTGGTTGCTTGTAGGAGGGTCAACCAATAGTACACCATTTTGCCCTTGATTTTAAAAATATATAATAGATATTAAAAGGAAGTTTTAGTACTTCCTCACGGTGTATTTATTATATTTACTTTATATAGTGTCCAATACTATTTCTCTTCACTGAAAAAAGAAAACATAACTATGGACATGCCTAAATTATTAGAACAAGAAAGTTGTATTCTTGAATTCTATTTTTCCCCCATCAGCTTTTGTAGTTCTTTAAAGGACATTGAAAAAAAATTGGCCCTTTGTCCAAATAAGGGGAATGGGAGTTCTCAGTTTTCTGTTTTAAAGTTGAGAGGCATTTTCCTTTTCCAAGAATTTTTCAATCTCTAGATAAAACTACAATTAAAAGTGAAACTTCAAAGAAACAAAATATTGTATTTTTTAAATTATTATGCCCCAATTTCAAATGTCATCCTCCCCTTCTCTTTTTCCTGGCACAAACAAACAAACAAACCAAAAAAAGAAAGAAAGAAAATGAAAGAAAAAACCCTAATTTTTCGCCTGCACCTCTGTCTTGCTACTCTTTCTCAGCTCTGAAATTAGTCCCAGGGAGACCGCGGCCACGAGTCCAAATGTGCAGGTGGCCCACCGAGGAGCTGGGGTAGCGTCTGCGTCTGTCCTAATGAACCAGGTCTCTAAGCACAGGAGCGCTGGCGCACAGCATTCGTGGTGTTGCTACACAGCACACATTAATTTTCCAGGGTTGGTTACTGAGTGATCCAACTCTAAAATGTTTACTTTCGCATCTCTCAGACACGGGGCTCTGTTGTTCAAACTCTCTCTTAATGAAACCCAAGAGTTCTGGGCTTCAAACGACTTCTGCCCCTTACTCTAAAATTTCTTATAGTTCCCTTCAAGTATTAGATTTATAGCGTTCAAAAGAGATCTCATGGCTGTATGATTTTTTCAATGAAATAAACAAAATGCTTGGCATTTGGCAAGGCAGAGAGATGTTTTATATTGGTTACAGTTATGTTTCCAATAGATTTTCAGATTTTGCCTAATTATTTTTCATCAGTGTGTTCTTTATTTATTTTGTCTCATTTAAAGAACAGAGAATGAAAATGGAGGGCGAATCTGTTTCTACTTGGATTTGACCTTATGTAACTATCAGGTGTTCTGCAACTGAAGATACTGAGTTTGAAGGAATACTGGAAGGCAGGCATTGGGAAAAAAATAAAATAAACGGGCGATGAAAGAAAGCCTGGACTTTGCCATAGTGGGTGTCTGAGGCAAATGCCTTTGACCTTCATGAAGAACATAATGAACAAAATGCAGAAACGCTCTAATACTTGTGTGTGGTAGGGTTGGGGCAGGGGGACAGCAGAGCGTTGACAGAGAAGGCGGGATTTGCTGGTGAGGACAACTTTCTCCAGGTGGGAAAGGCTTGAGAACCGGCCAGCAACCTAGCAGCAGCCGGTGTCGTTCAAGGTTCTCCTCCAGGTTTTAAATTTTTTGCATCAGGCTGAAATGCGTTGAGCAATAGAAGCTGCCAGGTATTGCCATCAAGAGTGTTGTGTAAGTGACAGAAAAAGAGCTTGAATAAGTGGCTGAGCCAGGCGAGGCGACAGGTGGACCTCCTGGTGTGGAGAAATGGCAGGGAGCAAGGTGAGCAGAGCAGGAGCAGCAGAGTGGAGGCGCACTTCTAGGGACAGCGTCCAACTCACTCTCTCGTCTTCCTTGAGCTCAGCTCGGCAGTAGGTCCTGGTAATTTGGGAGCAGAGTTCATGCCCGTTGGCTCACTGCTATGTTCCCACAGTCTGGTGTAATATGTTAATACTGAATATTGATTGAAAAGATAGCATGGGATCCAAATGGAGTCTGAAAGGGCCAGAAAAGCATAAGGGGATCAATTTAATCTACGAGAAAATCTGTGACTACTTTCAGTTTGTCTTTAAGCAGGAATTCTGCCTCCTGATTCCAACTCTGTCCAGTCATGCTACCAGTATTTGTATCCTGTTTTTTTTTAATAGTAATGATCAGGTTAAATATGATTTCTATGTTGGCTATTTTTGTTGTTATCTGTGTTCATTGAGGTTTTTTTGACATTTGAAGTGATATGTCTACAGAAAACACATATGATTATAAATATTACATAAACCAAATAATTGCAACTGGAAATTCTGATGTCAACAAGATTACCTGTCCACCAAGGGAAATGAGCCACTATCAAATGTGTTTCTGACTATCTATTGTTGATAATATGAGTGAAAATTCATTTTTAAATTCCAGGAAAGTATTATTTCTGCTTGTCAATGTTCTATGATAAAATTATAGTTATAACCAGAGCAGATGTGAGAGATCATCTAAGCTTTAATAGTACTTACAACTTTGCTTCTTGAGTACTTTCCCAACAACTTTGCTGGGCAAAATATTATCCTGGATTGCCTTCCTTTTTGTTGTTTTGCCTTCCTTGACCATTTGGCAGAGTTGGGTAGACCAGACACGTGGTCACCAGGTGTTGTGACCATGAGTTATTCAAAATAAGAGCTTTGCCCAGAATACACTTTGTCCTTTGAAAAAAGTTGCTTTACCATGGGGCACAATCTCTTCTTTCAAACACCACATTCCCAAATGCTCAAGCTCATGTAAGTGGGTATGTAAAGGATGGTACAATTTTTTCTGAGATCATTTTGATTAAAAGACAGGAGAGCAGTCTGTCGTTGCTCTAATTTGTTGCTAGCTGGTTCTAAATAAAAGATCAAGTAGGAATTAGATGCGGTATACATATTTTGTTGTATTATTTCATTTTACTAGTTGTACCTGGCACTGAACTTGGGGCCTTCACAGGAACTATATCCCTAGAGCCTTTTTTTCATGTTTATTGGTATGTATTTACAATACATAATAATTACATTCAACGTGAGGAACCGGCACACATAAATACCATTTCTTCATCCTTTTTACCTCCTTTCCTGTCTTCTCACACTCTCACCTCTTCCACTTCCCCTCCCACCTCCATATAGCCTCTCTCCCTGTTTCGTGCCCTCACTCTGATTTGGCTCTTTTTCTTATTTATAATTTAGGTTTCTTAAGTTAGAAAAATGATGCCATGTTTAGGCTTTTGTGTCTCATTCATTTCACTTAGCATAATGATCTCAAGGTCATCCATTTTCCTATATATAACATATATTTACTTATGACAAAGTGGTAAACTGTTGTGTAAGTATGTGTGTGAGTGTGCATGCGCATGTGTGTATTTATCACATTTTTAATATTTTTCACAGCCCTTTTTATTTTTTCTTCTCAGTATCTCACTAAGTCTAAATCGAACTGTGCTCAAAATTCTGATCTTCCTGCCTCAGCTATGCCGGTACTACATGTGCATGTTGCCATGCCCAGATTTATTTAATAATTTTACTTAATTTTAATTTAAAAGAGGAACATATAACCCTAGCAGAAATTTTATATCAATAGCATGATATTGATATTGAGTACAAATATTATTCCTGCATCTAGATGGTTTCAATTCTAGATTGAGGACTGTGGGCAGCACAGAATTTCTGAGCTTCTTTGTTTGTTTCTCTTTGTTTACATTTTAAAAAATTAACTAAAGGAGACAATTATAACAGTGATTCCTCTGACCTTTTCCATTCTAAATTTTAACAGACTTTATTAAAAATTAAACTGTTTGGTTTAATATTTGGGTTACTCTTGAGGTTCAGAGGGACAAGGAGACTTCCTGTTTGAGAACTTGCAAAATGAGCCTGTGGAATTAAGGTCACATTAGCGTGTGAAGAGTTTTGATTCGGTGCACTTATTTTCTTTCCCAATAAATTTGAAGGACTGAAATAAAAGCATTTTACTAGCATGCTCATACTTTCTTATGAGACTGATTTTCTTTCTTGCATCGCTCCATGAGTTAAGGCTCTATTGTCATTTTCATCTTAAAGATCAAAACTCATAAACCTGAGATTTAATGGATTTTTCCCACAATCTTCTAGCTGGTTGAGTGGCAAAGTAAGAATCTGTGCCCGAATTCACAGTCAGACTTTCACAGGTAACAGAAACTTAAAGATCCAATAACAGAGCCATTTTGCCTTAACAAAAATGCTGAAATCTTTTGTTTTAAGTAAAAACAGAGGAAGATGTTGTGGGTGTCTTTTGTAACTATACGAATAAAATTTTCCTTAGGTTAATAACAAGTTTCTGTTGCCTAATATAATCTAAAAATAGCACTTTCCAGATAAGCCATAGTACCTGGAAAATCTTCTTTGACCTTCCATTTTCTCTATTATTACTTCTTTCCAGTAGTGAAATTTTTCTTCCATTAGGTTCTAATTAAGACGCCCTCTCTCTCTCTCTCTCTCTCTCTCTCTCTCTCTCTCTCTCTCTCTCTCTGTGTGTGTGTGTGTGTGTCTTTTCATTCAATGTAACTTCTAACTGTCCTTCATGGTGCGTCCTCTTTGGCTAGTATTTACTTGCCTTTATTTTATATTATTCTTAATCCTAGAGAAAGTACATTTCAGAACAGTTCAGGCTTCCAGGGGCAGTGTCACTGAAAGACTCCAGCTCTACTGAGGATGTTTTAGTCAAAATGTCATCTGGGCTGTAGTCCTCTGAGAGCTTGACAAGACCTGGAGGAATTGCTTGCACCCCACAGGGCCAAGCCGCATGACAAGAATTGGTGGCTGTTCCCAGAAGGAGCTAAGTTACACATTTCAGCTGATAATTGTAGTTCTTCACTACCCTAATCTTCGGGTAGATTATTGCACGTCTTCCTAGGGTGGCTATGGTCAAGTACACAGGAAGCAAAAGTCGGCAATCTCTTAAATCTAATCTTGTGACATGGCACATCGTTGTCACACAGACCAGAGATTCCAAAAGAAGGGACACCGAAAAGCATTTTGAATATCTTTAAAATATTTTGACTATCACACTTGACATATGTATGCTATCTATTTTTTTTAGTCAGAAATGGTGTTAGTGTTCTGTACACACCCATATCTCACCAAGTTCACATCCCTGTCCATCCCATCTCAAACTTCACAACTATCTTTGATACCTCTCACAGCTCTCCTTTAGTACTTTTTTCTTTCTCTTTCTAGTTTTCTCATACTATTATTATTGAAATATTTCAAATTTCTGTCTTATTGTTTGTCAATTCAGTCTTATTCTTTAAGATTTATTTTTTGTTTATTTGTTTATTCATTCATTCATTCATTCGTTTATTTACTTATTTGAGACAAGGCTTTGCTGGGCTAGTCTGTAGCCCAGGCTGGTTCTGAACTCAAGATGAGTCTGATTCTCAACTATAATAACTGTGAAAGACAAATCTTCACTTCACCTCCCAGTAATATATTTATCAAAAGATCATAATAAATTTTAAAAGCATAATTTAAGTTTCCCAGACCGTTCAGAATCTAATATCTCAGTGAATAGCAGGTATTTAGTGCTGTGTTCCAAATCATCCCCCAACTCATGGACTTAAAATATAAATTTTGTTTAATTTGCTCATAAGGTGCTTTTCTCAGACACGAATGAGGACAGATCACATCTGCTCTATTTACTGGTAACTTAGGGCTTCTGGAGACTTTGGATGGGAATTGTCTAAGGGCAGCACTTTCAGATGTCTGTGGCTCATTGCTGCCTGTCGACTGAGTCCATGGACAAAGGTAGGACTCTCCTTCACAGAACCACAGATCAGGTGCACTTTCTAAGCTGCTGCTTGGTGTTCTCTTACCGACTGGGAAAATTCGGAAGAAATGAGAGAGCTAAGCGAAGTTTCAGACTTCCTGTGATGACCTGTCTTCAAAAGGTGAGCATTCCATTGTGATTGGAACAATCACAGGTGCTTCCAGATACCAGGGGTGGGAAACTGGCTTCAAATGTTCATGAGAGAGTGGAGAGCTTCTGAAAGAGCATTTGGGACCAGAAATATTGTTGCTATTTTTAAAATATCTAATTTAGCACAATGCACCTTTGATTAAAAGCTGGGCTTTGTATTTTATATTTTCTGAATTAATTTCCAAAATAAGTAACAAGCTTAAGGTACTTTCTTCTGTATTATGTCTTCAGGTAGATTACCGTCTATTATCTCTTTATCTACTATTGATTCTTCAGGATTTAATCTGGGGGACATTTCATCACAAAATCTTGTCTTGAAACCTTCATTGCCCTTAGGTCCTTCTAGGCTTTTATAGCATTGTTCTTTCCTTTGTATCTTTTTAAATATTTGTTAGATATTATATTTTACTCACATGAGTATTCTCATTTCCCCTACTGGATGAAACTTGAGATCATGTCCATATCAAACTTCTTTGTGTGCTTTTTGTTAAATGCCTAAAACATGTTGAATGACTGAAGGATCCTGACGTACAAAGGCTTTGACTGTCAGAATGAAGTGTCCATCGATCTGTTAAATGCTTATCTTTAGTAGCTACTGATGAGTATTTGTTTGAATGGCATTGTTCAAAAAGGTAACATGATGACAGCACTATATGTTCTAAGCCAGTGGTGAGAAGAGATGTAGAGAGCCTGCAAACGCCATTACAAGATGGCGCCGGCATCCGGCCGGCTGATTAGTAAACAATTGCCACTGCACATGCGCCTAGGCTAAAGACCAGCCCCAGAGTCACGTCATTCGGACACGTCATATGGCCTGATTGGCCTCTGCAAATCAGGAATCGACACGCCACCCAGATGGAACCTAAAGGATATATAAACCGTGCCATTTTGGGGCTTGGGGTCTTCCTCTCATCAATGTTACAATAAACGCTTGCTGCAGAAGGATCCTGGTGCCCGCGTGCGTTCTTGCTGGCGAGACGATTGCGCGGGTCACAGCTGGTGCCGAAACCCGGGAACCTTACCATCTCCGGCGCCGAG
Source organism: Ctenodactylus gundi (assembly GCA_004027205.1). Taxonomy (NCBI): domain Eukaryota; kingdom Metazoa; phylum Chordata; class Mammalia; order Rodentia; family Ctenodactylidae; genus Ctenodactylus; species Ctenodactylus gundi. Next base: position 957 of record PVKB01005126.1, on the reverse strand, counting down.
GAGACCCCGTTCACGGGGAGGATTCAGAACTGCAGGACAAAGGTAAGCTCTGAGAGGCATGTTTGGTCTTGATTTGTCTCATCTCTCTCCTCCTTTCTTGGAAGCAGTGCTTCCTCTCTTCCTTTTGGTTTCATTTTGCTTCCTGAAATCATGTTTACAGGACGAGAAATGTCGTTTGACTGTAGCGGCAGGCCAGGGAGTGTTGGAGGAGTTGCAAGACAGCATGTCAGAAACAGAGCGGGATAAAAGGTTGGGAGCTCACAAAGAAAAAAGAAAAGGCATGCCTAAGAAAAAAAGACCCTTCCAAAGACGCCCAGTCCACGGAAGTGACAGATAAGGGAAAGGACGCCCTGGGAGAGAAGTGTAGAGAGGGAGAAAAGGCCCCGGGAAAGAAATCTCTTTATCCGGTAAAAGAACTGGAGGCCTTAGGGCTTGACAGCTCTGAGTCGGAGGAACTAAGCCCCTCTGAGGAGGAGGACTTAGATGCAGAGGCGGCCGCTATGAGGAGGAAAGGTACCATCTAGATGAGCGGCTGCTGCTGCAAAATCGAAAGCAAAAGAAAACAGGTGAGAGGAACCGCGGGGCCTCTCAGCCCGCGCCCTCCCGACTTCTTGTCCCCAGTGCCCCTCCGCCCTATGCGGACAGGTGCTACTCGGATTCCTTCCTTTCAAAGGAAGACAAAAGACAATTATTACAAGCCTTTCCAGTACTTGAGGCTGTGGAGGGAGGTCGCGTCCACGCGCCTGTAGAATATTCTTCTATTAAGGAGCTTGCTGAATCAGTTAACAAATATGGAGTTGATGCCAATTTTACTATTATGCAGCTTGAGAGACTTGCCGCTATGGCGATGACTCCGAGTGACTGGCAAAATACAGTAAAAGTCAAATGGAAAGATGTCTTAACTGGTCAATGGAAAGGCCCGGATCCTATTTTAATAAGATCCAGGGGAGCTGTTTG
>PVKB01005125.1:44142-109337 GCA_004027205.1 Ctenodactylus gundi | reverse complement strand
GAGAGAGCACCCCACCCCTTTTCTCCACATCTCTGTCTCTTAAGTGAGAGATGTGGAACTTGGCTAGAGAATCCCAGCGGGATTTACGCTCAGCGGCAGCCCTGGTGAGCCCTCTGAGCTGCTCCTTCTCAGTACTGGCCGGCTAAGTAGCTCCTCCCTGCTGGGTTCTGACTCACGTGTCTTCAGGTGACACAGCCTGTGGCCAGTTGTTCTGGATTTCTTGTAGTTTTTTTTGGTGATGGGGGACTGTCTGCTGGAGCCATGAATAAAACATGCAATATAATTAACTTACATATTAAAAATGCCTTTGTTTCCATGATAGCATTTTAAAAAGTCAAGGGTGACAAAGCAGGGGTGCCAGCTGGGCCACGTCCACCTGCGGGACTCTAGAGCTGCACCTTCAGAGCCTCCTGAGTGGGGCACGGGGGGACTAATGTCTGCCCTGCACGGATGGTCACAGCGACGGAGCCTGGGTGGGGCAAGGCCCGCGTGGTCGCCTGCAGAAATCAGCTCTCAAGACTGTGGGCAGAATGGGGACTCACAGAGCCCCGGCCTCGGCTGCCTGGGGGACTGTGACAGCTCAGAACTACTCCTCCTAGTCCCATCCTGCTCCTTCCTCCCTCTTAACCCCAGTCGCTGCTCAGCACAGTGGCCAGAGTGATGCTCACCGTCCACATTCTTCTTGGCTTGGACCTTCTCTGGGAGCCATCCCCTCAGGCTCAGTCCTCCATCTCTTCCAGGCTGACCTCCCTCCTCATGACCTGAAACTGCTTGTTCACTCCACTTCTAACCCTCTGGACTTTTCACTGGTTCTCATGTGCGCCGGGCACCCAAGGTCCTTTGCACCACAGTTCACTCTACCTGGAACATTGTCTAAAAACACATAAGTAGAAAGGCAGACTCCTAACTACCTGACCTTCTGGTGCGTTTTTCCCACAGTGCTTATGATCTGCAAGGACGTGTGACTTCCTCATTGAATGCCCACCACCCTTGGTGGGTTTCCCCCACTAGAGTGGGTGCTCTGTGAGAGCAGGGATGGCGTGTTCCCCGATACACTGCAAGCTCTGGAGAGATATTTGCAGAAGGAACCGAAACAGGGACCAGGATGGCCAGAGAAATATTGAGGAACAAATCACGAGAGTCATTCATATTCTAACCTGAAAGAGGGAGGTGGCAGGGAGAGGACGGCCATGTTAGCTACCTTGGTGGGGGTGGGGGAGGGTCTCTACTTGTTACCATGGCAACCTGGGATTCATCCAGGGGAAAGATCCTGCCCCGTGGGTCATCACAGATTTGGGTGGCCCAGCCTGGCCAGTTAGGGGTTGTGTGTGACTGGAGCAGCGCACGGAGCAGCAAGCGTGTCCTGTGCACAGCTTGCTGCACGGTCCCCTTGGCCTGCATCTTCATCCAGCTCCCAACTTGGCCAACTCCTGGTCAGCCTCTAAGGCCAGCTGCAACCTGGCCTGTCTTGATCCCACTGCCTAAACTAGCTGGGTCCTTGCTCTGAGGTCCGGGCATCATGTTATGGCTCTTGGTTGACACTTTTTTCTTTCCTGGCAGTGCCATGCTGGCAGTGCTATAACGAGGACAGCAGGCAAGCCAGGACTTCCTTCTGCGGGCTCCCAGGGGGGTCCTGTACCACTGTCCAGGGTCCTGTAGGGCCCTTGTGGAAGTAGGGAACGTGGGAGGGCAGGAGCTGCAGCTCACCGGGCTGGAGCCTGTTTCTCCTTTCTCTGCCTCTCTCTGTTTCCCTCTCTCTTTCTCTCTCTCTCTCTCTTTCTCTCTCTCTCTCTCTCATTGGGGATTGAGCCCAGGGCCCTTGCACGAAGCTACACACCCAGTACCCCCTTTTTCATTTTGACACATGGTCTTCCTAAGTCAATGAGTTGCCCAGGCTGGGCTTTAACTTGTGACCCTCCCGCCTCAGCCTCCCAGAGCACAAGGATTGTAAGCTGGGCGTTGTTCTCTTCAAGCTCTGGAAGAGGAGCTCCACACACCCAGGAAGGAGAGAGAAATGCCAGTAAGGATGGATCCCTGTTCTAAATAGAAGCTCTTTCCTGCTTGCGTGGCAGGGAGGGTGGATGCTTTGGGACTTGGCCTTTGCATATGCAAGCCATACATGCACATGCCCCAGCCTCCATGTCCTGCCGCTCAGAGTGAGCCACACTTGTCAGGGACGCAAACTCCCAGCCCTGGAATCGGACTTGGTCCTGAGGGAGGGCTCCAGCCCCCTTCACAGGAAAGGCTGAGGAGCAAGGCCCTGGGCAGGTGGGTCAGCCTTTGGCTGATGGCAGCCTATGTGTGTCTTGCCAGTGCATCTCTGCAAGTGCTGATATCGTACTTTGCCAGGTGGTCCCAGGAGTCTGACTTTCTAAAACACCACGGGCAACTTTGACAGGAAGCAGAAACTGAGAGCTGCCAGCGGCGTGTTTTCCTGTTGGCTAGTGCCTCAGAAATGGAGCCTGGGCCTTCTGTGAGCTCACGAAATGGACACTTTCCCTGCTGGCCCGAGCCATGGGGTGGGCAGAGCCCCGGAGGGGACATCTCTCAGGGATCACTGTGTTGGGGACACTTAGAGACCTGTGTCCCAGGGAAGGGACAATGGAGAAGAGCTGTCACGAGCTCCCGTGGCGCACCTCCCTGCAAATGCCTACGGCCACCAACACCCCATGTGGCACCATCACCCTCGGAGAACCTGTACTCCCTTGTTTTCAGGCCATGTGACTCTTCCTCTTCATAGAGGGCTAACACCAGGCACCAGGTGACAGAGAGATTCTGTGGTCATCTGGTCTGTGAAACATCACATTAAACAGACCCCCGGGACTCCTCAGGACCCTACCAGGCCCAAGCACAAGTGCTGTTTTTTTTTTTTTTAATAGTGTATTAGGGGTTGGTGCCCTTTGGAAAAAGCAAGGAAGCACAGGTCACATGGTTTAAAAAGTGATTTCGCCCTATCATTTTATTTAATGACTCCAACAATTTTTGAGTGGATCTCTTTGGGCACAGGTAAAGAAATTGGGCTGGAGGAGGCAGGAATTTGCCAAGGCTGCCCATCTGGCTGGTGTGAACCTGGATCTGCAGGATCAGTGATTGGAGGCGGGGGGTGGGAGATGGTGGAACCCCACGCTGGGGTCTTCCTGACATGCCCCTCAGCCAGCACTGGTGGTGTTTCCTGGAAGGGAAATGGTGAGTCGGTGGCCAGCAAGGATGCAAGATGAGAGTGAACTGTCCTTAAGCTCAGAAATGCAGACATAACACAAATAAGCTCAGGGTTCCTGTCTCTCTGGTACGTCTCCAAAAAATCCTTAGTGCCCCTAGGGGTTAGAAGCAACCACGGGGGCTGCTCCTGAGACAACACAAGGGAGGCTTGATTTTGGCCCCCATCTAAGCCATGGCACCCTGGAGATGAACAGCTCCCCTCTGTCCCGCATCATCCGCCCTGCCTGCTGTGCCAGCGGAGGCAGACAGCTTTAGGGAAGGGAGTCTACGGGTCAAATTTTGGAACTTCTGCCATCTCAAACCTGAGCGTAGTCCCCAATCCATCACCTCTTGCAAGAGTCTAAGGAATAAAACTGGAAAGTACAACGCTGTTTTGTAATTTAAAACAGAGGACTTTCCTGCTACACCACGGGCGTAGGACTCAGAGGGAGGGCAAGTTTGAAATGGCAGCTTTGCTACACTCACGGTGTGGCCGTAGGGAACGTGTACAGCTAGTCTGGCCTGGTCTCTCCTGCTGTAAAATGAGGAAACGGATTCTGCAGGAGCATCACAGGGTGAACGGCGTTTTGGAAATCATAACTTGCAGGGCAGGTGACCCTCTCCCTACCACCGTTCAGGTGTTACTGCTGTGACGACGACAGCTCCTTAGTACTGCTTTCCACGACAGCTGTGGCCTCTACTCGAGCTACAAAGAGCAGCCCCTGCCTACAGAAGTCTACCCAGGCCCTCTGTCAGAAGAGGCTGATGCAGAGAAAGGGCCCACTCGCACCCTCCTCCCCTTGTCACTGTGCCTACCCAGCTCTGGAGAAGCACACAGAGTGTCTTTTTTGCACCTAAGTCTTGATTTAGGAAAGTGGCACCAGACACTTCAAAGCGTTTCATCACTGACAATGTGAGCTCAGGTCTCCCGTGCTGTCGCCTGAGTTCATACGACATTCAGTTAGAAGAGCCGCTGGGCCAGACTCAGGGCTGGGAGCAGTGTATCCTTCAGTCACCACTGTCATGGGTGAAGGAGAGAGTGTGAGGCAAGCTTCTGCCAGGAACGGGTACTCGCCATGGCAGGAGGGGAGGTTACCCAGCATGGCCGGGGCACGAGTGTGCCCAATGGGTGGGAGCGGACCAGGACTCCTGAGCCTAGCACAGAATTTTCCTGTGAAATTGTGTCTCTGCTAAGAATGTTTTTTTACAAGCTAGCTGTTGAGGGATAGCTTTGGCTCCAACCTTTCCGCCTTATCTCACCATAGGGTATATTTTTAGGCTAAGGCTATGGTTGGTGCAATTTTATTCCCTTTGAGAGCACTCCTATTTCCACTAATCTGTGTCGGCCTTCAGAGCCTGCCTCTCAGCTCTCAGAACAAAGACACAGATCTGGGCTCTACGGTGATTTAGCAATTTAGTTCGACCAACGTGGACTGAGTCCCCTTGAACAAGATGTGAGTTATGAAGCTCCAAGGCTACCGCCACATGAGTCAAGGACTGAAGCCGGCCACCTGGGTGCTGCAAGGTCTGGTGCCTGGAGAATCCCTTCCTGGTGGACATGGCCTGTGACCTATAGGAGAACTTCGGTGCCTCTTCCTTTCAGCTGGGTCACATGCACCGAGGCACTCAGGAATCCTTTTTATTTTATTTGTGAACCATCTTGGCTAAACCCTGCTCGGTCCTGGCTCATGTAATTGAGCTCCTGAGAGGCCACCCTGGGGAGACTTGGGGACGAATCACCTGCTGTCCCACCGGTCTCACCGAGGCCTGTCGAAGCCCCATAAATCCAAGTCGGTACAAATCTAATTGAGTTACCATGCTGAATTAGCTCACATCTAAATGGCATTCGTGTCTACAAATGGAATAATTAGAGTCTAGAAAATGGGATGTATCAAGTGGCGTCCCCTGTGACAATACGGAGGCATTTGTATTCATTCAATCAACTACGTGAAAAAAGCCACTGTATGGCTTGACTTAGGCAGGGTGATGAGACGAGATGGCGGAATGTTTGATTTCTCTCATTTTTTGTATGTTTATATTTATCTCCAGGAGACCCCTTTACTTATTCTCCCAAGAGATCAAAGGGAAAAGAGTTGGACCTGGAGTTATTTTTGATTATCTGTTAAAAAAAAGGAAAAAAGAGAAAAAGGAGGAGTGGACGGTCCCATTTTGGCCATGGATTTGCTTTTGCCATTGGCAATGACTCCAGTACTCCTTTCCTTTCCTTTTTTATTTATTTTTTTCTTCTTTTGCCTTTGCTTCCAGGTACCTATGGCTAAGGTGGATTCCTATCCTCCAGGAGAGGGGAAGTGGATTTGACTGGGAACACCAGACCACCTCTGTTTAAAGGTGGAACACATGTGCCTAATTAGAATAATTAAAAGAAAAAGGTGAAATCCTTGTCCCGACAGGATGGCATCATATGGCTTCATTTCCAAGTTACTTCACTTGTGAGATTTTTAAGATATCGGAATTTAATACTCCCTCAATTAACAGTTCGACTCAGCAAATATTGGAGACCAGGAGGACAGCTAATGGCCTCCTCCTAATTCGCACTGCAGTCTTCAATCTCATTTATGTGCTTAGCTTATTTATTACCCCAATTAAGTTTTGCAAATAGTTTGCAATGAGGTCCCCCTGACCTCATAACTCACAATTACTCTTGGGATCTCGGCCCCCTTTGGCACACTTTGAATAATACTGCAGGATCTTCCAGGAAAGGACTGTACTGAGAAACGGGTGGAAGGTGACCAGGAGCATCTTCCAGGACCTGAGACATGGTCCCTGGTGTCTGGCGCACAGTGCCTTTGGATTCACTGCTTCAGTGATGGCTGCCTTGCTTGTTGAGGGTGGGCTGTAGGGTGTGGGGGGGTGGTGAGCAGTATTTGGAGGCTGCATTGACACCCGGTCCTGTCCTCCGAGAGAGCAAAGATAGCACCTTACTGTCCGTGTTCCCACTTGTCAAGGGATTCTAATTTACCCATTAGAATTCGAACTGGTGAAATCTGAGGTCACTCTGTGATTTCATTGTTAGGCTTGTATCAATGTCTCCTTCCTTCCTTCCTTTCTTTCTTCCTTCCTTTTCTTTCTTTTTTGAGACAGGGTCTTGCTCTGCAACTCAGGCTGGTCCTGAACTCATTATGGAGCTCAGACTGGCCTTGGACTCACAGCAATCCTGCCTCAGCCTCCCCAGTCCTGGGATTACAGGCATATGTCACCACACCTGTCTTATGTGCTGCTGGGGGATCAAAGTTGGGTACTTAGCACTTGACTTAGTGCTTGCTAGGCAAGAACTTTAACCGCTTAGCCATTCCTCAAGCCCCCAAATGTTTCTTAGTTTTGACAAATTCATAGTGGCTATGCACAACATTAATGTTCAGAAAAGTCAAGTAAGAATATACGTCTGGACTCTTGGTGCCATCTTTGCAACTTTTCTGTAAATATATAATTATTTCAGAGTGGAATATTTATTTATCTGTTATCCCAAAAGGTAGTAGAATGTTTATAAAACTTTTCTGTCTCAAAAGTAGACCTGCTATAGACTGGAGCATGCTGTGTGTGTGTGTGTGTGTGTGTGTGTGTGTGTGTGTGTGTGTAGAGGAAGGGGTCTCCAGGTGGGGTACTGGTCCTGACCCACACCCATCAGCTCTCCCTGGCAAGCCCCCGGCTCTCTTGTGCCCCTGCTTCCTCAGGTGACTGGGCTGTTGTCAGGAACTCCAGCATGCCAGGGCTCCAGGAGGAATGAGTGGCGAAGCAATTCAGGGTGAAAGCTATAGAGTTGCATGAATTATTATTAAATGCCTCCTATGGGGGAGGGCAAGGGTAGAAGAGTTGGGATATGGACAAGCCTTCAAGATATTGTAATAATTGGGCTGGGGACATGGCATGGTGGGAGAAAAGTTGCCTAGCATGTACAAGACTCCCATCCCCAGCCCTGAAAAAAAAAAAAGTATTTATGTGTAGGCACAGAAAAGCCAAGTGACTCGTCCAAGAGGCATGTTCCTGGCCAGGAACCAAACTCACTTCCTGCCCTCCACCCGGCCAGTGCTCTTTTGGCTGGACCACAACATCATCCAGGGCTGTGTTTGAGATGGGGGCAACGCAGAGGCCGGTGAGGTGATCTGTGGTGTCTTCTTCAGTTTTAACTTAAAAAAGTCACTGCTGTTGCTTCTAATGTCCTATTAGTATGTAGCTATAATAAATCTTCTCAGCCAAAAAGTACACATGGTCATGACAGTCCAGTTATAATGTGGAGAAAAATTGTCAGAATATGTGCCACTGGAGGACTGCACAGAATTCAAACAGCCTGTTCCACATTTCCTGACGTGCCTCAGGAACATCTCTACAGGTTGTCCGGACATCTGCAACTCAACACCCTGCAATCCAAGCTCCCCTCCCAGCATGCCCTCCTACAGCATCAACGCCTCCATGGCAGTTGTCCTGGAGCAAGATCTTGGGGTCATCTTTTTATTTTTCTGTCTCTGTCTTGAGGTCTTATCCGAACTCTTTGCTGCAGAGTGGAAAACTGAACCATTTGCATAAATCCCTTGGTGCCTCACGGGCAGGAGAAGCTGGTACTGGGACGCGCCTGTGTGAAAGCTCCTGGTGAACCTGCAAAAGTTTATATCTGGCTTCTTCAAGGTCTCAGGGAAAGAGGGGCTCTCTTAGGTCCTTTCACACCTGGAGCCACGGAGCATTAGAGAGCAAAGTGGGGGTGGGGCAAAATAAAACCCCACAAGGGCAAAAGAGGCCATTCTACTGCAAGTTGGGCTGCTGGCCAGGCGTGGCATAACTGGCCTCTGAGATCAAACACTTTCACCGTCAGTTACTACCCGTTTCTAGCTGGATGCAAGTTAGCTAGTCTGACCTAAGGGTTACCTCGTTTTTGTTAACATCTCTACTGGCAATGTAATTCCTGGATGAGTACTTTCAGAAGCAGTCTAGTAATTCAATGGAAATGGATTAGCATTTTTGAAAGCTGTAATCAACAAATGTGCAGAGGCACTGAGAAAGGACCCAGTTGAAATCTTAAGTTAGCTCTGTTGGTTCCAAACTCGGGCAGGGGAGGTAAGAGTTTGCATCTAAGTCCAACACAATTCTTTCCCTGGACTCTGATTAGAGGACAGGAGTAGGGACAGAGATTCCATCCACTCAGTTTCCAATAGCAAAATTGTCCTGGGACTGCAAACCCATGTGAGAAAGCTTTGAGGTCATCGTGGCTGGTAGAAGCTGAAAATGCTGGTCCAGTTTCTGTGCATCCACTGAGGCCTGGATTCAGTTACTCAGCCACTTACTCTTACCTGAAAAAAGGATGCAGACCTGTTTGCAGAATCAAACTCCTAGCAACCTCCTTTTTTCCCTGTGTGGGGAGTCAAAAGTTGTGGGTCGCTTGAGATAAACACTGTAGCTCTCTTTCTTAAGAAGAAAATTTCCGTTAGTCTCAGCCACGCCTCACACGGAGTATACCTGGAAGGACTGAGGGAGGAGACGAATTCTGTGGTGGAGAGGGCCCAGAGGCTGGCTCCATTGTGGCTCAGTGCCATCCTAAAGCTCACCAGTCCTTTCCATGTGTCCCCTTAGCTGGCAGCACATCACCAGCTTTGCCCTCAGCCTGCTTCCTTCCTATGGCCAACACATACAGGGCCACACTCATAGGAATCCTTGTACTTTTGTAAGAGAAGGCATCACGTTCAGACGACTCTAATTGCACCAGGTAAGTGTCAGTTACTTCCTCTAAACCCCACACTGGCAGTGGATCCAAGATCAGCAGGCTGGTTTAGCAGAACTGAGACCTGCCTCTCCACTGTGGCCATGTTCCCTATGAAGCAGATGCCTACCTATAATTGAACTTCGCGTGCAGGAAGGAGGGGCGAAGAGCACCAAGTAGGTCACCCTGGTAGGGCACATGGCAGAAGGACTCGGAGCCACACGCCTGGAACTAGATTCCTGTGATCCAGTGTGTCAGGTGGAGAGACTCACAGACACAAGCAACTCAGACACCCTCCAGGGGATCTTCTTAGTCAGAGATGAAAAGTGGAAGGTGCGACAATCCCAGGAAGTCTCTCCAGCCGACATGACACGCAAGTTACAAGGTGTGTCACTCATGGCATCATACCCAGACGGGGGAAGTTAGGCAACTGCTTCCTTGAGGGATTGGGAACAGACTCCAGGGACTGCGTGTGCTTAGCTATGGGTGTAACAAGAGGGAGAGTGTGGGATGATTGATCCAGCACTCAGCCAGGGTGATCGGAGGTGGACTAGGAAACAGGGTTGGCCTGAAGGAGATGTAACTCACTCAGCATCCCCACAAACTGGCAGGAAAAAGAGTTGCTTTAAAGGGTTGTAGGGAATTTCAGAAAGAGTCCTGGTGGCCCTTGTTGGTACCCACCCACGGACTGCCCCAGGGCAGCCTTCTTTGACAAACACTTCCTTGGAGACCCTTGTTCCATTTTACCTGAGACACTCTCCCCCTAAGCACCAGGCATGTGAGCACTGGGCATCAGTTTCACAACATGGTCTAGGTGAGCATCCTGACCTCATGCAGGTCTACTTAGTGTAGACTAATGAACCCACTTCCTGACTTTGAAGCAGACACCAGGACTCCTGGATGTGTCTAGAAGACCTGTGTGAGGACACGCTGGGATGCCATATCATCTATTTCAGCTCTGGCTGTCTTCTCCTAAGAGACAGTCCACTCGTTTCTTTTGTGGGCAAAATCCAAACCTGTATTTCTGGACAATGGAGGGTCACCACAGCAACTGTCACCCACACAGCCTCAGCTGGTTGTCTGGCCATAGTATCTTCCATCCAAATGGTCAATTGCTAATTAATAGAAGTCTTAGATGGCCTTTGTTTAATAAGGCAAGCATATTGTTATTTTACAGTATTAGGGATGGAACCCAGGGTGCTGCCCATACTCAGCAAGTACTCTGCAACCATCTTTTTTTCCTCTGAGCTACATCTCCAGCCACTTTTCAAAAAAAAAAAAAAACATTTTTTAAAAAAAATTTGTGACAGACTCTCACTTGCTAAGGTGCCCAGGCTGGGTTCAACTTGCAGTTGTACCTGAGCTTCCTAAAGTGCTGGAGTTACAGGCCTGCCCCGCTGGGCCTACCTCCTACCAGATCATTTTTAACAGTGAAACTACTACGAGTAATTCAACTTGATAGATCTACAAAGTCTTACTGCCAAAAATTTTGCTCAAACTAAAGTTCTAACCTATAATTTTTTTTTTCCTGTTTTAAAGCTTTAGAAAAAAGATAACCATGGTATAAGCTTTATTCCAAGTGGTTAGCTTTTAAAGCCACCTCACTGGGATCCTCAGAGTGTTCCAAAACATGCGAATTTTTCCTGTGTATGGCAATTTTTGGGACACCATCTGCTTTGGATTTAGCACTTGCATAACTTATAGCGTTTGTTTTACTCCTACGACTCGAGTTCAAATCTTGGTGGGACCTCCAAATGAAATAGGCCAGAATCAAGAGACTACCAGACACCAACTGGGGCAAGGTAAATGTCTGTATTCTCGGCCAGGTTGCCTCTGGGCTTCAAGTGATCAAGCAGAGAACAGCCTGCAAGCTGAGCAGAGAGCAAATAAAGGCTTTGGCTCAGGAAATTGACATCATCACATAACAACCAATCATAACCATTCTACAGTCTCCTGGGCTCTTACAACCCATGAGGCATCCTATCAGGTTTGAATTCCTTTGTCTCTGAGAGTCAGTCACATTATTAAGGATTAGCCAATAGCAAAGTTACTTCCCTGTGCTATTTTCAGGAGAGAGATACGACTTTTAGTGCATCCCTACCTGTCAGGCCTGGGCTCCAGCGTGCCAGAACTTTACAATCTTATCATAATTCAAGGAATCTATTTTGGAAACAGCAAGCAAAGTTACAAAAGCAGATAGGCTAGTTAGCAATTCCAAGAATTCTTAGGTTTAAAACTGCCATACAGTACACAAAGAGCACTTTGAAGTTATAAGCTTATTCAAGGCTACCAGACCAGCTAGGGGAGGGGAGAACAACCGAGGGATCCTCTCTAACTTACCCAGGCTTTCACAGCAGATGTATGCTTTTAATAGCTCAAGTACATTATGTGAGGTTTTATTAAGCACCACAAAATGGAGTCACCTTTGTGCATTAGTAGTTTAAATGAGCGGCTCTATCACAATTCTATGGTTATTTTTGTGTGCTTTAGCATTTTTCCGTGTATGCAGCCATTGGGATGGCCTTGCTCAGAGCATCCTGGCGCTGTTTCCATCCCTACCCACAGCCTCCATGACGTTAGCTCACACTCAAACTGGGAAGCCGATGGTTTGCAAGCATCCAGGCAAAATTCAAGGGCTTCTGCAAGATAGTCATGTGGAAAAAAATCATCTAAAAAGCATTTCAACGAGAATCACACCCAAAGCGTTTCTGATTAACTTCAGGGGCTCACGAAAGCCCTGAGCGGTGTGCTCCTCACAGGGGCTGTTGCTTGTAGCCGTGCAAGCGCTGTTCCTCCACCAGATGGGAACTCTTCAGCTGGGCTTTCTTTTTCTGAGAGCTCTGTCCTTATTAAAGCACAGTCTGTGGTCTTAATTTGTTCAAATGTGCACTCTGGAGCCCCTGGCACACGGGGGGTACCACTTATCAAACGGCAATGAATAGTCATCGCTAAAGGTTGCGGGCTCTCCCGTAGGGAGAAGGTGTTTCTCACAATGAACCTGCAGCACGCAGAAAACCAAATGTCAAGACAGGCTCGCTGATTAACTGGGAAAATTAACTTTCCCCCCTCATAGCTGAAGAGGATGCCACCACACTGAGAATGAAGAAGGCGCATCCCTCCTCCAGCTGGTTGGCTTTCAAATTTTACAGCAGACCAGCACCTCTCTTCTGGATTTACTCATGTCTTTGAACAGAGCCCGAAGGCTTTCTTTTATTGTTATAAATAACCTCTCATGAATCTCAAGCCAAGGCAAAACAGAGCAGGAAGCTCAGTGATATTTAAATTCACAGAATGGGGAGCATGTGCTCAACCCTCACATTTTGCTAAAATGATATGCTTTAAAAACCAATTAGTAGGACGCATTATGCATGGGCATAAATACCCGGGCCTAACGCACCTGCCTGAAAAGACCAGGAGGAAAGACGCCCAGTGAGGACCCAGCGGGAGGAACCTCCGTGTGGAGGCGGCCGGCCCAGGCGTCTGTAGCCACAGTGGTCTGGGTTCCTCACTGAGGATGTCGTCATGACAGGCTCTAATCTAATTCCCAGAGTCTGACCTAGCAGCTTGTCACCTGTGAGCCTGCAAGATGGCAGAATCTCAGCACCTCTGCATCCTCTGCGCACACACACACACACACACACACACACACACACACACACACACACTCACATGCACAGTGAGCATAGGCACACACACCTCTCAGCCTGTTCCTGAACTGTCCCCGCCACTTCTCCTGGGCCCCCAACTTTCTGAAGGGCAACTCACCCTTCCCCAAGATCCTCAGGTGTTTGGGAGTGCACTAGCAGGTAACAGGCGCCCGTGTGGCTCACCCTAAATGTAACTTCACCCACCATCCCTTTTTTTATTGGGTTAAATGGGGAAAAATAAAATCAGCGACTCTAAGTGATTGTTTATCAGTATACAGAACGCCCACTGCGAGGGGTTTTCCCCAAGGAAGAGCAGACTGAATAGTATTAACAGCGCTTTAAACTGTAATGAATTCACAGCCTCATTCACAATGAGGTTTCCGTTTATACCCCAGTTAGAGTACTCCAGGTTCAAGTAATCACTGCAGTAATTAGCTTACTTCCAGTCCTCCAAAATAAACCCACTAATTTTTGCAATCAGCCTTCATTTGGTTAATCACCAGTTTAATTGATTTAATTAGTTTGATCTGCAAAATTAGTCAAGTGTAAATACTGTTTTGTAAACAGAGTTTAGCTCCAAGCTGTAAGATAGGGAATTCTAAAGCCAACGTAGAGTTAATACCAAATGCACACACTCATTGTTTTGTCCTGATATGACGCTCTGGTGAGGCGAAGGCCCATGGTCAGCCTGGCCATTGTTTTGGAATTGTGCTGTAGTAATTATAACATTGACAGAGCTAAGAGACCCCCAACTTCTCGGCTATCCCAGACACGGCACAGGGGTTTTGTTTAGAAGCCATAAAATCACAAGGCATCTCTCTCCCTAACCCAAGTGGCTCACATCACTCTAATGCTGAGAGAGATTTGAACTTTGGATCATTCTAATAACTCAAGCCTTACTTGCTAAAGAATATTTTAATCCTTTCCTAAGACAAATTTGAATACTGTAACTAAAAATTTAAAGAACACATGTTTGCGTAAGTTAGCAAGCTGTGGCACACACTCTGGGAAGCAGAGCACTTTTTTTCCCCTCAGTTTTTGATACAATAAATTTGACAAGATAAAAATTCTTTTTAGACCTCCCCAAATGACTCATTCTTAGTACAAAATTGAGCAGATTCCCTGTGGAGTGAGACAGTCTTTTCATTTGAAATCTCTGCCCGATATATTATGAATGAGCAAAGAATTAGGCATAGCTGTTAATAACTGTGTGTTCTTGAACCATCTCTCATTACTGAGCTATCTCCTTGGAGTTCTGCATGCCTTGCTTGATTTTTTTCTTAAATTATTATCATTCGGACCCATTGGGATGCCTTTGGTGCACCACTGGCTGAAATATCGAACCCGGATTAAGAACAACATCAGAACCCTGATCCTGCAAAGGGGTTGTTGAGCTGTTATTAAGAATATGGAAGACAACAGTGTGGCTACATCACCAAACCGAGCCACCTGTATAAGCTTTACAATGAGGTCCCCATAGAAACAGAGGCTTGGAACAGGGCCATGGTAAGGGCTTGTGACAGAATGCCCTATTAATTGACATTAACACCTTTTTAAAAATCGTCTATTTGTCAGCCCAGAAAAATGGTGTGGTCTTTTTCCTCCCAAACATGATGTCGAGTGTGTCCATAAATCCTGTTTATCAGATCCCTGAGCTCCGTGGCACCTCGGCATCGCTTTCTTCTCACATAGGTATTTTCCTGTCCCAGGTCTGATAGTGAGCGCTTTAAGGTCTGCGGGCCATGGGTCCCTGTCGTGGCCACTCTACTGGGCAGCCCTAGGCAGTAAGGAAATGAGTCGGTGTGGTTTGATTCCAATGGAATGCTGAAATTTAACTCACATATTTTCCCAAGTCACAAAGTATGATTATTCTTTTGATGTTTTTCAGCTGCTTAAAAAGGTGGAAACTGTTCTTAAGGCACAGGCTCTGCATAAAGCAGGCAGCTCGATTTGGCCACAGGGTCCCCAGTCCTATTGCTTCAGCAGAGGTGTCATTTCCAACTCCTTCCCTCCAGGGACCACCCACCATCTGCCTCCTTCGGTTCCACATCAACAGCACAGTGACTGCTCCCTTACTGAAGGTGCCCCACTTCATAGACCCCAAAGGCACAGGGACGACTAGGATTTAGGCAGGGGGTTCTGTTGGTATCATAGGAAAAGAAAAGAACCAGAGATATGTCCAGACCCAATGTCCTAATGCCACTGGGACTCCCCTGGCACCGTTACATCCAACTGCCTTCCATGGGCATTCAAATCCTTTGGGTGACAAAATCCCTACTGAATACTATTCCAAATTATTTTTATTTTAACTTGCTTTCTGTTGTGGTTTGGATCTGGAATGCCTCCCAAAATCTTCATGTATGTGGTTGTTGTAGAATAGCTATGGATTCCATGTGATGTTGGAAGGGGCATATCCCTGGTGCTTGACCCGGAAGAGGTGGAATACTGGACATCACCTGGAAGTATATATGCTAGCTCCGCCCCTCCTTGTTCTCTCAGCTTCCTGTCTGCCAGTCTGTGAACAGCCTCTCTCCTTCTAGGCCTCCACCTTGTGTTTCCATCAGTGCTGGCCACCCATGAGTAAGCTTAGACCTTCTGAAACCGTGAACTCAAATAAACCTTTCCTCCTCCATTAAGTTGTAGGAATTAGGTATTGTGTCCCAGCAATGAAAAAGTAAGACACTTCCCCTTGAATTAAAACCTTTTCATTTTCCTAGAGGGAAATCCCTTGAAAAGCCACAACCCACCTTGTGCATTTCAGATCGTGAGTCCTCAACTCTCTTGCAGAGGCTTTGCAGAAACGCACATGGAGAGCTGGTTGGTCACTTCCTGCCATCTTGCCCTTCCGGTTGCAGCTGCAGCCCTCATCCATGGGGAGCCTCATAGTCATGGTTCAACACACCCTTCATTTTCCAGATTCCCCACAGGAATAAGAGGACCTACGGACGGATTCATCTCCAGTGGTTCTGTTGGCATTGCTAGAGACTTCCGAAGGGCAGAGAGCAGGGCTCCGCTTGTTTTATGGGTGACTCTACTTGTCTCCCACAGCAGCCAGGGACGCACACGCACAGTGGGAGCTTCAAACCGTGTCTCCGGGAACATGGAACGCTGGGGAGGCTGTGAGCTACGTCTTTTCTGGCAAGTGGGTTCAGAGAATGTGCCCTGCTAACCTTGGGACCTCCTTGCATGAGGCAGTGCTTTGCAGAGTGTGCTTTCAAAAGGTGGGGGGTTGTGAACACACACATATGGGTGGGATCTCTAGGTGAAGGAGGCACAGGTGACAAAAGGAGACGGGGGAACAGCTAGGTGCCCAGGGACAGTGCCAGGAGATGCTGGGAGAGCTGGGCTCTTTAGGACAGTCTTCAAGGAAGCAGCACTCAGCAAGGGCGAGCCAGCATTTTGGACTGATAATGACATCATCTTTCCTTAATTCCATGTACCTTTCCCTCTTTTTTTTCTTTTCTTTTTTCGCCTCCCTGCTGCAGCCTGGCACACTTACTTTGTTTTAAATGTCCCTCTGCAGAATTCATAAAATAAGCCCCATTTCCTGGTCTCCATGGGACTCGGGCAGAATTAGCTGAAGGAGCACAAACCTAAGCCAGGTTCTGTGGTACAGGTTTGTAATCTCAGCACTCTGAGAGGCTGAGGCAGGAGGATTCCAAGTTCAAGCTCAGCCCGGGCAACTTAGCAACTTAGTGAGACCCTATGTCTAAACAAAAAAAATAAAAGTTGGAGGTGGGAGGCTGGGGATGCAGCTCAGGGTGAAGGCCTTGGCTCAGCGCCCATTACAAAAACAAACCAACAGATGAAATCAATCCTGTATCAGAGCAGAGTGCTTCAAAGATACCTCCTAACTACCTCTCCAGTCAGGCTGAGATCCAGAAAGACTAGTCACACACGAGTCCAGCTCTCCTGGATGCTTTAGGTATAACTAACACCTATAAAGCCTTCAGATTGTTTTTGAGGTATCCACCTTCTGAACGAGGAAAGGGCTTTCAACTGCAGATTCTCTGCATCTTGAATATTTAAAAATTCTCAGGGTATTTATGTGAGATTGGTAAGGGATTCTGCGGGGAGAGAAGAAAACCCCCTCTCCTAGTTGAGCCTGCCCTCCGGGAGTTCCGAGTGCGTACCGCGGTAAGATTCAGTCTCAACTTTTTCTTGCTGTAAGAGGTCTGGAAATTGCATGCCAGAGTGGATCTAGGTTAATACACATATTTGGTCAAGCTACCTAGGGCCCTGCTCAATTCCCCGGTGTCTTCGCAGCTAGGATACTTTTCAGATCTTGGGTGCTAATTTGTATCATTTGCAAAAACAACTGCGAAAGCTATTTGGTGCTCGGGATGCAATTACCACTAAAGAGGTTTTGGGGTATGTCATTAAACCGAGTCCCAGATGTTTTTGCCCTCGCGATTTGTGTTGATCTGCTCTTTGTCGGTTCTAATTATCAATCAAGACGGATGAATGAGCCATCCGCTGGGCGCAAAGCCTAGCCGCAGAGACGCCTGGGTAACTTGGGAAGCTCTCCATGTGCACCGACTGCGTACTCTGTCCTCTTGTCTAACATGCCCGTCGGGAGCTCACACGTGATTGGTGGTCGGCCTGCAAGTGTGCTCACACGTAAGGTTGCAGGAATGTCCACTCGCATGTTCCTGGGCTGTCTCCACATCTCTGCACGTGTTCCTCTGTGGGGGACCAGCACACCTTCTGAGGACGCCCGACACCACAGTCTCACCAGTCCCTGCTGCCTGTTGCATGCAGCCTGGCCACTGGCCAGCATCCTCTACACTCAGCAAAGCTGGCACAGTGCCACCTGGGGGGAATACGCCTCTCTGTTTGTAGTCATTCCTGGTGCTCTTGGGGACAGACTGACCATTGAAAAAGACTCTTTGAACTGAGGATTTGAGTGACATTGAACAGCCAAAAAAAAAAAAAAAGTCTATCTGGAGGCAGAAGGAGGGGACGTAGGGCCAGGGGGGCAAATTCCGATGCTGCTGCTCATCACAAAGAGGGAAAGGAGACTATGTCTGCAGCTGCAGCAGGTGAATCTTCGCTCCAGCCTGGAAGTGACGCAGCAACGGACAACCATGTGTGTGTGTGTGTGTGTGTGTGTGTGTGTGGACAAGGGGATTAAATCTCCTTTATCAAAGATACACACGACAAGCTTTATCATGGTGTTGAGTTTGATTGTGTGCACACTGTGTGTGCGTGTATATACATGAACACATACGTAGACATATATGTGACCCTTGTAAAAGGCCTGGTCTCCCATTGTCTAGATCAGCAAACAAGAAAAAAAAACCTTGTTTTTCACATGTGCTGGCGCAAATGTTAACCTCACTGTTTTGGACGTTTGGGAGGGGGCTCTGGCCAACTTTGGGGTCACACCAGCCCGACACCCTAGGTGGTTCAGCTTGGGGGATCCTAGGAGCAGCTGTGGCTCCTCAGGGACCCTGTTCGCTGGTGAACCAGGTTTAACTATATTAAAGCATTTGTATCTATTTGGTTTCAAATCAGCTCTGGGACAGACTCGCCCATTAGGTTCCAATGTGACTGCCACGGAGCCATTCTCTGAAAGTCGGTTTGGAAACAATGATAAATAATTTCTATTAAATAAACATGTGTTGAGTGGGTTATATCTTGCACTGTTTGTCTTCAAGTATACAAACATATTTGTGTTTTCTTATATGGTATAATCATTAACACATTTATTGTTATATAAATAACAGTTACATTAAATGTATGCATATTATAAAGTTAGAATGGCATCTCTAATAATTGGGGGAGCGCTGTCTCTAGGATATCACGGGAAAACAGGCTTTATAAGAAGGAAAGCCTAAAGGTGCATACGCTCCTGTGTTAGCAGTCTGTACCCAGCTGTGAGGCCATGGGTGGGTTTTCACCTCCCTCCTGCTTTTATGTGGCTTCCAAATCGTCTACACCCAAGGAGTGGTGTTTACGACACGGAAGTAAAGTTTAATCTTGGACATATGTAGCGGTCACTGGAGGTGGTGGGCAGAGGAGGAAGTTCTGGTTTACTGTGGCTGACCCCCCATTTGGGGCTGAGGTAGCCTGGGTGAGGGGGCAGCCTGGACGAATCTTCGTGGGGCATGGGGCTGGAGACCAGCTAACCTGAGTCAGAATTCTCAGGGACAGGCCAGAGGTAGAAATCTCAGATGAGAACCTAAGACCACTGGGTAGGAAGAGCCCCGAGGCAGACCAGGGACCAAGGAGCTCAGCTGAGGAGGCGAGGGATCCCCGGGCTCCCACAGCAGCCTGACACAGGAAGGGCCCCTGGGGAAGGCAGAGGCCGAGCGGGGCCAGGACAGCCCAGGAGCAGGCTGGGCTGTGGCAGTGCTGGCGGGTCTGGAGCCTGCCTGAGCTTACTGAGCTGGAGGGTTCAGAGGTTCTTCCATTTCCCTTGTCCACTTCCTTCTGGGTTCCCCTTGGTGCCTGATGTCTTCTGGCTGGTCTGGCGTAATCTGTTGCCTGTGCAGAGGGCTGAAGCAGCACTGATCTATCCCTGTAACTGAGTCCAGAAGCAGAAACAGGAGCCCCGCTGAGCTGTGTCCCCACCTGCCATTTGGGGAGCCAACTGGTAGCTTTTTATATCATCAGCATTTGATTAAGGCCCAAAGAACTTTGTGTGTGTGTGTGTGTGTGTGTGTGTGTGTGTGTGTGTGTGTGTGTGTGTTGTACCAGGGATAGAGCCCAGGGCCTTCACACTGAGCTAAGTCCTCGACCCATCCTCGACAAGATCTTGCTAAAAATTGCCCGTCTGGGCTTGAACTAGCAATCCTCCCTCCTCGGCCTCCCAGAATGCTAAGCACAGGCCTGCACCACAAGGCCTGGCTCACGCATCTTTTAAGTTACTTTTTAATTTGGATGTAGCATGACATGGCTAGATTTTGTTAGAAAATGGAAACATACTTCTTGTACGTTTCCAGGTTCAGCTTAAACTTGGGTTGAACTTGTATAAATCTCCTTTTCAATTCCCTGATGCGACATCCTGTCAGGAGAAGGCTCCCTGGTCCACACTTTGGGACATAAAAGCTTCATTTGAAAAGCTCCTCTCCACTCTGCTGCAGCCCCTGCTCCCTCCCCTGTGGGCACAGTCTTCACTTCTGTTCCCTTTTGGGCTAATTTCTTCTTATTATTATTTGTTTTTTTTTTTTTTTTTTTGAAACAGGGTCTCGCTCTGTAGCCCAGGCTGGTCCTGAACTCACTATGGAGCCCAGGCTGGCCTCGAACTCACAGCAATCCTCCCGTCTCAGCCTCCTGAGTGCTGGGATTACAGGCGTGTGCTACCAAACCCGGCTTTATGTGGTGCTGGGGAATCAAACTCAGGGCCTTGCTCTTGCAAGGCAAGCTGTGCCGTTGCTCCAGCCCCTCCCAGGCTAATTTCCAACTAGCTCTCTATAGCCTGGTACTTGTCATTTAATTCTCACTGTGGCAATGGTCAGACAGAAACACAAAAAGTAAGAGAGGGAGCTGGGTGTGGTGGCACACATCTGTCACCTCGGGTACTCTAGAAGCAGAGGCAGGAGGACCACAACTTTGAGGCCAGCCCGGGCAACTTGATTACTTAGCAGGAACTTGACTCTAAATAAATAAATAAATAAATAAATGGGCTGAGGGTGTTGCTCCATGCAGTGGGCCCAGGTTCAACCCCCGTACCCACTCCCGCCCCTCAATAAACAGGAAACAGGGTGACTTGCCCCATTCGGCAACCAGAACTGTCTCTACTCCCAGGAGAAACAGGAGCACCCAGTAGGAAATACATCAAGAGCTGGCCTGTGCCACAAGCCTGTAACTCTAGCTCTCTAGGGGACAGGAGGATCACAAGTTCAAGCCCAGCCTGGAGGACTTAGTAACTTAGTGAGATCCTGTCTCAAAAAAAAAAAAAAAAAAAGGCTGGGGATGTAGCTCAGGGCAAAGGCCCTGGGCTTAATCCCTAGTACCATGAATAAAGGGGTGGGGAGAGGGGGGCGGGAGGGCTTTTAAAAACACAATGTGCGTGGGGGAAGGCTGATAGTTTAAGGTTTTTGAAAACTTTTTTCAGAATCAAAGGCAAGCGATAACTGGAGCACCAATTTAATTCTACGTGACAAGCTCCTTACGGGAAAAGCGAACTTTTTCCCACCACGGATCAAATTTTATCTTTAGATTTTAAAAGCAACCAGAGTTCAAATGAAAGGGAAAAAGGATTTAAAAATACTGTGAGTCCGTGGGACTCCACAGGTCCCCCGCCCCGTTTCCTGCCCTTCTGTCCAGCTGGGTTCCCAGCTTCCTTAGGGTCCAGAACAGGCGACAGTTAATTTCGGGAGCGATTACAGGGGCGGCTCTTCCAGCCGCAACCACCCTGGCACAATTAGCCTTCAATTTGTAATGAGAATAACTCCCAGGGGACTTGTTTGCTGATGAATTTCAAATAAGCTGCCTTCAAAACTAGGAGGCCACATGGTTAATTGTTGGCTAAGGAGGAAAGGAAGATGGGGAAGGAGAAGCAGGGGATCTGTGGGATTGGACTGTTGAGATCTCAAAACCCACAACCACCACGGGCTGGGCGATCACAGGCGGAGGGCACCCGCCTGCAGAGCAGGGACGCAAAAATAAAATTAAATCCCATTTTAAAATAGCCCCTAGGGTGTGCACAAAGCGCTTGCTGCAGCAGCACTGGAAGGCCAGACTGGGGGCAGACAAGGCTCAGGCGCTGTAGCTACCACTGTCCCAGTGTGCTCAGGCCTTGGGTGGAGGGGTCCATACCCAGAGGGATCAAAGAGAAGGGTTCAAGCTGACCTGGCAGCACAGGCCTGTCATCCCAGGACTCTGGGAGGCTGAGGCAGGAGGATTGTGAGTCTGAGCCAACCTGAATAATTTAGCATCTTACTGACACTAGCTCAAAATGTTAAAAATAGACTGGAGATGTAGCTCAGAGGCAAGGCCTTTGGCCTTGTCCCCAGTACCACAAAAGAAAAAGAAAGAAAGAAAGAAAAGAAAAGAAAAGAAAAGAAAAGAAAGAAAAATTTTAAATGGGGGATTCAGTGTCATAGCTGAGCAGACCTGGGCCCAGCCAGTGGGGAATCAGCCTCTGGAAGCAGCCAGTGCCCTGCTGGGTGGCCACATGTCTGAAGTGTCCTAGGTGGCTCTGCAGGATGGAGATGCCCAGGCCAAGCACAGACGGCCTTCACATGACCTTCATCCCCAGCTCTTCTGGCAGCCAAGAAGGACCAAGGTCCAGCTGCTCTGTCGCTGCTTTTTGCGCAGCGCTGGAGGGCAGAGGACATTTGTCACTCTGGCAGTGTGCTGGAGAGCAGAGGTCTGCTGCTGGTAAAGCCACCCTGAGCCACATTCCTCCTTTCTCCTCTCTCTGGCCAATCCAGTGGCTGTAGCCATGGGTGGTCTTATTAGGAAAGATCTCTGCCAAGCTGGTGGCGTGGACCTGTCATCCCAACACTTGGGGAAGCTGAGGCAGGCTCTGTATTAAGCCCAGCCTGGATGACTTAGTGAGGCCTTTTCTCAAAATTTAAAATTAAAAAATGGGATGGGAACGTAGCTCAGTGTGAAAGCCTCTCTGCAGCGGGCTCAGTGTTTGTGTGCCAGCCTGCTGTGGCTCTCCGTGCCTGGCAGCCTGTGTCACTGGGAGTGAGGGGACCTCAGGTTAGACTCCGCCCTGCCCGGGTTTCCTGTGAAACTCAACCACCCTGATTGTTTCAGGGACAAGCACGCGGTCCAAGCAGCACCAGACGGTCCCTGTGCCTGCGTTCTGCATAGGTGCTAGGAATAAGGGGGGAACCTTCTTTGCCGGACCTTGAGACAAAGGAGTGGGCAAATCTGTGCCTGAGGGCACCACTGTGAACCACTTTTATAGAAGCCTGACAGAATCGCTACCCAAAGGCCTCAGATCTGAGCGAGGCGGGCAGAAAATCATCCCTGAAACTCAGGGCTGCCGGATGCCTCCTCCACTCCCCACAGGCTGCAGCCAGTTCGCGGCCCTCTGGCTCCAGCTAGCCTGAGGTTGCAAGCTGCCCCGGGACCCTGAGGTCTCCGCCTCCAGCACGGTGAAAAGGTGGGGTCCTGCCACGGTTCGCACCAGGCCCAATTTGCACAGCTATGTATTCCACTGGGTCTCGGGAGCCTGTGAAGTCACAAGCAGGCGGCAGGCAGAGGACGGTGGAGATTCTCACCGGAACTTTCTCGTGGTAACTCGGGCTTAGGAGAGCCAGTTTTCTGAGACCGGGTGTTCTGTGATGGCAGGAACTGTATTTATCTGGTGTAGGTAGTTTTCCCCAAACACAGTAGATGCCCAGACATTTGTCTGAGTTGGATGTCCGGCTCCTGCGTGACACAGCGTCAGAAAGGGGGAGTAATTAAGAACAAGACATTGGCTCATTTTTGGGAGTTTGCCTGTGTGAGGGCGGCCCAGAGTTCAGGGAGGGCCTCCAATCAGGCTCCCCTGAAAGCCAAGTTGCGCAAGAGGACTCCGGTGCAGATGGGTGGTTAGAGAGAGACCGCCGAGCGAGGAGCCAGCCCAGGGAGGACGCCCGCACCGTCAGCGCGCTGGGCTGGGTCCCTCTGAGGCCTCCTGAGGAAACACGCAGAGGAAGACCTAGATGCGTGCCACCCCACGTCAGGGGGCGGGACTCATCCACAGACCCTTGATCCTCACCGATGGGGGAGGTGCTTTCTGGGCCCTGACCGCTCACCCCTACACTCACACCATGGGTTGCACCTGCGCCTGGCCAGGGGGCTGCACACCAGCGCTGAGCAGGCCTTCTGTGGGGTGCACGCCGGTGTGTGGGGAAGGACCACCCCCGCCTGAAGCGGTGAGACCAGGCAGCCCAGCGGAGGTGGCATGGTGAGCAGACACCGGCTACAGTACTCCTAATAACACTCGGAGCTCAGAAAACTGTGTGGCATTCTTGGAAGAAAGCATTCAGGTGTTTTATGGCTGCCTACAGGCCACTGCCAAGCCTGCCGGGTCTGGCTCAGTTTGGGCAGGAGATCTGGGAAGCACTCACCTGGGCAGATGTGACTGTGGGTTCAACACCAGCCCGGCCCTGGACCACAGCTGCGCGGGGGCAGGGGCTCTCAGGTGGCTCACGCTGGCCTGGCTAGAGAGTGCAGGGTAGCACAAGCTGCGTGCTGAATGAATGGGCATTGGGTGGGCTGGATGAGAGGATATTTTGGGCCAAAGTGATTCCTTTTACTAGTACGTATTCGTGATACAAAGCAACCTTCAGCTTGGGGAGTTGGTGAATTTACCTATGACACCTTGTTCTTTCTGCTTCACTTCCCCTCCCACCTGTCCCCCCTTCACAAAGTCTGTCTTCCTATTTTCGTCCATCTCCCTTTGATTTTGCCCTTTGACCTTGTTGTACTTTGGTTTTCTCCTATTAAGAAACCATGGGGTGTGTAATCATATGTGTCTGATTCATTTTGCTAAGCAAGGCATGTGCCTTTTTCTACCAGTGACTCAAGCCTATCTGTCTTTACAGCAGAGTAGTACTCCATGGTATAAACACCACTGCCTCTTTCCACTCACCCATCGGTGGGCATATTTGCTGCCTCCACGATTTGGAGGTTATGAGGTGTGTTGCTCTGAACACGGGTATGCTGTTCTGTGATGACTTGGGAAGATAAGAATTTTAAAAGAAACACTGCTTTAAAATACACATATTCTCCTTAATGATGGATTTGGCTACTCTGTGTTCTTCACACCACACCACTGCTCTGGGACTGAATTCTAAGGTCCGAGATTTATGAGCTTGTGGTGCCATACAAGCAGGGCAAGTTGGACGCAGTCTACAGAGGAGTCTAAAACACAGAACAGGAAGTTCCCATGGCTACAAGCAGGGGCATCCGAATGGACCCTGACTACAGTGGAGGTCTGGACAAGTGGGTGGCAGGGTAAGCTGTTTCACGGGGAGCGTATCGAGCACAGAGCATATGGAGCACAGACCACACCAGTGGCAGTTCTTTCTTGAAGATAATCGAGGCCCGCTGAGAAGAAGAGGCTGGGCCTTTGTCTTCTGCTTCCCATATTTGTGCCCAACAACATATGCAAAGGCCCTGAGAAAGCAGGAGCTTGGCGGGTCTAACAAACTCAAGGAGAGCCGGTGAGGCTGGATAAAGGGAGTGACAGACTAAAAAAGAAAAACAAAAGAGGAATGGAGACCAGCGAAGTGAGTTTGTGGCCTTGGGGATCCTACTGAAGGTTTTAGATGTTGTCCTAAAAGGAGAGTGGAGCCACTGAAGGTGCCTACCTCTGAGGAGGGCCAGGCAGTGCCCGTGGCCAGTGCCTGACATGAAGGCCAGCTGGAGTGAGCTGGTCGTGGGGCCAGGCCTAGCGTTGGTGCCGAAGGGGTGGAGGAAAGTAGGCGCTGTTGAGAGAGATTTGGGTGAGAAGATGGTTGAATGTTGCAGTCAGAGAGAGGAAGGGTGCAAGGAATCCTCATCAGGTTGCACGAGAAGAGGGTGGACATGCCACTAACTAAGACAGGAGGGACCTTCGGGGAGCAACAGGGCATGGGAGAGACGGAGCTCTGTTTGGACCTAAGTGGGTGGTGCACGGAAGGTGACGAGCCGGCGTGTATTCTGCAGCCTTGATGGCCTGGAGCTCAGCACAGGGGTAGAGAAGTGACCAAACGCACTTTCTAGGACACTGTGGTCATCTTAAGGGACAGTCACTGTTCATTGGTTTATGAGAGTGGTAAAATGTTCTAGGTCACAGCAACTAAGGACACTTGTAAAGCAATGGCAATGCACAGCTTTGTAAATTGGCTGGGCATTGTCTTGTTACATGGGTGAGAGCAAGGCTCAGTCAGCTCTTCCCAGGACTTGTGCTTAAAAGTTAAGTCCTTTAAATATTAACTAAACCTCATTCCTTTTATTTCGCCCTGAGCTGGCATTTGACTCGCAATTCAGTCTCTGTGGCCCCTCACTGGGCCCCAGGGGGAAAGCTCGCAAGTGCCCCGCTGGAAATCACACTAGCGTGGTGAGATAAAGGATGATTTTTGTGTTTTTCCGGTGTCTGGGTGGGAATCCCTCAGGAATTGAGTTTATGACAGTAGCAGGGGCTGCGGTGGGTCTCTCTAGTTGGTGCTCTGATTAGAAAACAAAGCACACAGGGCTGAGGGTATCTCAATGTTTAGAGCGCTTGTGTAGGAAGTGTGAGGCCAGGGTTCAACCTCCAGCATTATGTAATAGCTGGGTGGGGTGGTGGTGTGCACCTGTAATCTCAGCACTTGGGAGGCTGAGGTAGGAGGGTGGTCATGAGTTCAAGGCCAACCTGGGCTGCATAGTGAGCCCAGGACAAGCCTGGGCTATAGAGGGAGATGCTGTCGAAGAAGAAGAAGAAGAAGAAGAAGGAGGAGGAGGAGGAGGAGGAGGAGGAGGAGGAGGAGGAGGAAGAGGAGGAGGAGGAGGAGGAGGAGGCGGTGGCGGCATAAAATTAATAAGAAGCACTAACTCTAACCTAGAACTATTACATTTAGAAGAATATTTGTTGAATGAATGAGGTGTCCTCCGCTTTGTAGCAGCAAAGTGCTACCTGAACAACTCTTGCAAGTTTATTTTTATAACCAATTCTTTCTACCTACAGAATTATGAGAAGATTTGCAGAAGAAAACACCAATGGCATTGTGCATGTCTGTATGCATGCATACATACAAGCATAGTATACCTATATGTATATGAGTGTGTGTATATGCCTACACATGTATATATGAATTTGTGCGCACAGTCATCTGCAATCTGAAATATAAAACAATACTTTAGCAAATTTTTTGTGGTACTGGGGATCGAGCCCTGGGCCTTTACACTGAGCTATATCTCAGCCCCCTTTTTTGATATGGGCTTTGAACTTGTAATCCTCCTGCCTCGGCCACCTAGAGTTCTGGGATTACAGACCTGTGCTGTCTGGCTCAGCTAGTACTTTAACAATTTTTATGAGAATTGTGTATGGCTGTGCTCACACCGTGACAGGACAATAAATAAATAAATAAATAAAAAGGACGTTTACTTTAAAAAAAAAAAAGCTGCAAAAATTATTTCCAGGCCTGGACCCAGCCCAGCACTAGACAGAGAATCCCTCAGGTCCTCTGTCTGACTCTCCTGGCACTGTGGCTGGGTAGGTGGGAGGAGGGGCCAGCAGCACAGCCCCACCCCACCACCGTGTGCAAGCCATGAACTCAGCTCTGGGGGAGAGAGCCCCCAGCGTACTTTCTCAGCCGCCCTCTCTGGGGACCCACCCCTCACAGTCAGAGAGGGTGGGCTGTGCCCACCCAGCACTCTCGAGGCCTCATTTGCTGCCAAGCAGTGTGATTCACCAACTCCCCAGGGGTGGCCCCAGGAGGATGATGGAGTTAAGCACACAGACTATGGGGTAAAGAGGCTTGAAGTCCAAGCCCTGGCTCTGCCCCTGACGGGCTGTGAGGGTGTCAGCAAAGGACGCCCACCACCCGCACCCCTCCAAGGGCGCCTGCTCCTCACCAATACAGGAAGGTGGATCTTGGGGTGATGCTAGCACCAGCCATTACCTCGCAGAGTTGAGGCGGCCTGTGACTGAGCGGTCACAAGAATGGCTGTGCTTGAGTGGAAGTAACCAGCTATCAGCCAGTAAGAGAGTGAACCTGCTCTGTTTCAATGGGGAGCACACTGAGGGCTGGTGGTTAAGAGATGTAGGGGGTGTCACACGGCTGACAGGTGGCAGGTAATCTCGCCAGAACCCCACTCCTGCACCTGGCCCATCCCTTCCTCTCTCAGCCACCAGCTCAGGCCACCAGGCCTCATCCGGCCCACAGGTGGCTCTCGACAGGTATGTGGATGGACGCATTCTCCACGCTCCCAGGTAAAGTGCAGACACTGAGGTTCCCTCCCCTGAAGCTTCTTCCCAGTGAAGGAAGAACTAACCAGCTGTCCCTGTAGGAATGTCAGTGCAGGGCTCTGACAGGAGGTCATCCTGAAGTCGAATACTCATCTGAGAAATAGTTTGTTGCCATTACTGAAAATGAAGCCGAATTTCCTCCTCAGGCCCCCACTATTGACACAGGAGGGTGGACTGGCATGGATGCCTTTGTTTTTTAACCTTTTTTTTTTTTTGAAATAAAACAATGAAGACATCATTTTAGAATTATAAGAACCACTGGTATAAGCAATGGCTTTGAAATCATACTAATGGGATATGAAAATGGTGCTAATTACTTATGCAAATGACCAATTAGAACAGAAAATATTGAACATTTACACCTGCTAGATGCTCTGCGAGGACCCCCCTGTAGGTATTGTGGGCTCGGTGGGGGTACCATCACGGCCCGAGGCTCTGAGAGGTGGAGCAAAGCACACAAACATGCAGCCGACAAATGACCTTGCATGACCTTGAGCTCAATGTGCCCCCAGTTCATCACAGGTCCCTGCCCACTGTGGCTGGGATTAGTGTGGCCTCTGTGGTCCCCCCTGTACACTGTGGTGTGGTGAAAGAGACCCACTACCCTCCCCTGCCATCAAGTGTCCCCACATCCACATAGAAGTCACTTGCGCCTTGAAAAACAGCTTTGTTTTCTTTAACTCAATAAACTACCTCAGAGTTCCCTTTATTTCCAAAAATGTAGTGTTCTGTTTGTTTGCATTTATTTAACTTTCGTATTTAACACTGCTTTGTTGAGGATGTCTGTAGGTTCTGAAAAATAGAGTCAGTCATCGGAAAAGAAACAAATTAACCTGCTCAGAAATTATAGGGAGCTTCAAATATTTCTGAGACTCTAAATAAAAAGTCAATACAGAATATCAGGCGTTCAGGGAAACCAATATCCTTGTATCATTTGGAGGATGGGGAACCTAGTATAATCCTTCTTTAAGAACAGTTTGGCAAGTTCTTGGATTTTTTGTTCGTTTTGTTTGTTTTGTTTTTAACATCTGAACCAGAGAGGCTGGAGAAATAGCACAGCAGTTAGAGTGCTTGCCTAGCAAGCACAAGGCCTTGGGTTTGATTCCCCAGCACTGTATAAACTGAACATGGTGGTATACATCTGTAATTCCAGCACTTGAGAGGCGGAGGCAGGAGGATTGCCATGTCTTTGAGGCCAGCTTGGCCTACAAAGTGAGTTCAGGACCAGCCTGGGCTACAGAGTGAGACCTTGTTTTTCTCAGAAAGAAAAACAAATCCAAGTCAGGTAATCCATGTTTAGGAATTCTTCCAATAGCCATCCACATGTGTGCACTGAGAAAGATGTTCTGTGCAACCCAGAATGTGGCCTCTGGGGATTAAAAGCAACCCGGTGCCCACCAACAGGGGATTGGTTAAACAGGATGGGGTCTGCCCACACCGCATTGCGCTACGCAGACACTGAGAAAGACGGGGCTGGCGACGGGTGTGAATACAGAGCACTCACAAGCGCTCACGACTAACTTTTCAGTATTCTTCCACTTGTGGGGTACGCTGCCCCATTTAAATCTCTGGAGGGAGAGGCAGAGGCAGCCGGCGGTTTAGTAATGTTTTTACTGGTTTTTTTTTTTTTTGCATCTATAAAATGTTAGGAGTGCATATTACAGCTTGCAGGATGGAGCTGCCAGTTTTTGGGTTGTTTTGTTTTGTCTTGTTTTGTTGTTATTGTTGTTTGCTTGTTTTTTGAAACAGGGTCTCATTCTGTAGTCCAGGCTGCCCCTGAACTCACTATGTAGCCCAGGCTCGTCTTGAACCCACGGCAATCCTCCTGCCTCAGCCTCCCCAGTGCTTGTGTACATCACCATGCCCAGTTTCTATGATGATGGAGAATCGAACTCAGGGCCCTGTGCTTGCTAAGCAAGTGCCCTAATCACTGAGCTATGCCCCTAGCCCAAGACCTAAAACCAGGCTTGCTGACTGCCTCTACCCCTATGTATCGCTAACAAAAATCAGGGTGATCTTCCAAAGAACTGCACCTTTGTACACAATGGATGTTGCCCGTTGGCAAACTGTAAAGCGAATGTGCCCCACCATATATATTCTCCCTGGGCTGGGTTTTTCAAGAAGTAAAAGCAGCAAACTCACCTGCAGCTCTTTTGAAAGTCCAGAAACTTAGGCGTTGGCCCTAGATGACCATGTTCCCAACAGACAAAATAAAGTTCTCCCATCTTTTCATTCATCCCACCCAACTCACCTGTCGGGGGAAAGAGTGGGGGCCACGGGGAGACGGGGAGGTCCCTGTCTGCAGCCGGAGTCCTCTGAGCTGTCCTGACCCAGCTCCAAGGCTTCAAGCCGAGGGACGGAGCTTCAGCTGCTTCCTGGGAAGGACCTCAAAGACCGAGACCACGATGGCACGGATGACGTGCCCGGCGGGGGCGCAGCTGGTGTGGCTGATGTGGATCTGCAAGGGCTCTGATAACAGCAGCAACACCTGGGGGCGGTTTTTGTTCACCTGAGCTGCCGCCCTTGCCAGCTGCGCCAGGTCACACCGTCCTCAGGACTGGGTTACACCTTTACCACGCGCTCCCAAAATCTGCCTGGACAGCATTCGGAGCAGCTAAGTCAGTACAATGCATTTCTTTTTTTATCCCATATTCTTTCTAACCGCACATGTTCCCGGGAAGTGGTTGTGAATATTCAAATACTGTAATTGGAGATGATTTACATTGTTTTGAATTAACTAAAATTCCATTGTTAAGCACAAATACGGCCCCACTAAATCATCACGCTTTTAATAGGTGCGCGTGAGCAGGTTAGGGAGTGCGTGAGGATTTATGAGCTCCCGGAGAGCTGACCACGGCGTGGCGCTTCCTGCTGCTAGGTAATACGCATGACACATTTCTGGACACTCATTCATTTATTTAATAGTAACAGTATGCAAAAACAGAGTTCACAATGAGGCTGACAAAGGAGGTATAAAAGTTTTATTAATCCATAGCTAATCAAAGGCCGGTGGAAGACGCATAATGGCGGCATTTACAGACCATATCGAATGTGGATAAATTAAATTTTTGTTTCCTAAAATCTTACTAATAGGCTGTGTTCGACTTGAAACATTTATACTTTTAATTACAGAGGCAGACAGTGGGGAGGCAGATTTCCCTGAAAAGGCTGAAACTTCGCCTCAGAGGCCAACAGAAATCTTGTCTTCACTGTGTGTCTCAGAAATGATCAGTCAGGACAGAAGCCACCTCCTGCAAAAAAAAAAAAAAAAAAAAAAAAAAAAAAAAAAAAAAAAAAAAAAAAATTGACCTGTACTTGATTTTGTGGCTGGGTTAAATACAGGCTGTCCATCATCAGAAAGTTATTTTTCTCTGAAAGACAAATAATATCTATTTTTTAATCCCATCACTACACATGTCTCCTGCTTTGAATGAAAAATGTTTATTTTTATTTATGTATTTATTTTTGCAGTTTGATGACTGAACCTGAAGAGCCGGCAGGAGAAGGCACACTGGGCAGGCCGTGGAGCCCGCAGCTTAGTGCAGTAGGGTATGTGGAGAGAGTATCTGCGCATGGTTTCTACGTCCAAATGTAAGAAAATACAGGCATTGAGCACCCAGCGCTCCTGTCTCCACCCCGCCTCCGAGCCCAGCTCTGCCAGGGCATCCCGGGCTGGGGGGAGGCAGAGGCCGTGGAAGTAGCCACGTGGGCAGCACTGTTTTGCAGAGGATAAGTTAACGAGCTTTTTGGTGTTAGGAGGGTTTGTGTGAAAGCAGGGTTCCCCAGTCAAATGAGTTTGGGAAAGGCTGGATTAAGCAAAGCTGTGTTAACACATGTCTTTACTGCGGGTTTCTCCCGCCATCAGTATGCGGGGGGTCATAGTCAAACTCAAGACCGGGGACACAGGGTGAAGGGGGAGAGGGCAGAGAGGGGGACGGGACTGTAGTCATTTATTCGTGGGATTTTTACTGAGAATTAAAACTCTCTGAGGACACACCCACAGAAGGCTTATCATCCCACATTGATAGTCAGGACCCACTGGAGCGTCCTGGGGCTTTTTTAGAGTCTCCGAATGCTGCCCGACTCAGTTTGCTCCCCACCTGCCTTCACCTCAGGGGCTGCACCCCCACAAGCACCCGCTACAGCTCACACACATGTAATCTCTCCTCTCACCCTGCCCCCCGGGATCTCAGCCCCCTCTTCCACAAGTCCCTGGGGATGCCCATCACTCAGCTTAGGTGAACTAATAATTTCAAAAAGCAAAAACAGAAAGCAGGCATCTTGGTTTATTTAGACCCTTAGGACAGTAGGCTCCAAGAGGCAGTAAATATTTTGCATGGCATCCAGACGCCTTTATCACTAACCAGGGACCAGACCAAAAAAAAGTGTCTGCACCCCCAAGATTGCTGTTGTGTTTGATGACATCCAAAGGAGAAACACAATCCGATCGCATCACACAGTGTCAGAGGCAGCTGTTTTTCTCAGAGACAGAGTTGAGTTCTTGTGTTCCAGCCTTGCACTCCCTGGGCCTCAGCCTGTCGACCTGCCAGGCAAAACTCACCGGGGCAGGTCCCAAGCTCTCGTCCACCTGCCGGGACTGATGGCTTTGGGAGGTGAGGGGCTGGCTTTTCCTTGGTCCTCTTCAGGGACAGCATCTCCAGTGCCATGTGGTGCACAGACGTGGAGGTGCAACACTATGCCAAGGAGGAGGACAGAACCAGACAGAAGTGCAGGAGCCAGCTGCTGGCACTGGACGGCTTTCTGTCTTCCCTGCAGCCTGCCCGGGCCTCCGCCTGCTTCTCTGTGGGACAGGAGCTGTTCCATGCCGCGGTGCGGTCCCTCCCGCCCCTCTACACAGGATCCTCCAGGCCGGCTGACACTTGGCAGAAGCAGCTGTGGGTTGGTGGAGGTGGAATACCGAACTTCTGTGGGAAGGTTGGACCTTTTCCCTGGTATTT
The DNA here is from genome assembly GCA_004027205.1 of Ctenodactylus gundi. NCBI lineage: Eukaryota > Metazoa > Chordata > Mammalia > Rodentia > Ctenodactylidae > Ctenodactylus > Ctenodactylus gundi. Next base: position 76,940 of record PVKB01005125.1, on the reverse strand, counting down.
TCCTTGCGTCTTCAGGTCACTTTTCCTTCCACGGGCAGTGGCTTCTTAGACTTTTAGGAAGTGATTGATGGCAAAGAGCATTTGATAGGCCGAGTTTTGTTTCACCCAGATTTTTAAACAGAGCAGCTAAGACAGTGCTGGAAGGATAGATGGTCTCAAAATGGGAGTGGGAGGAAGGACCCAGGAACTGAGAAAGACAGGTATCTCCATTGGTTCTGTCTGTTATAACAAAACACCACAGGCTGGGAGGCTTATGAATAACAGAGGTTTATTCTCATACTTCTGGGAGCAGGAAGTCCCTCATGTCGGCCAGCTAAATGTCAGGTGCTTTCTCAGGGACCAGGGTCTTCTATCCTTGCCTCACCTGATGTTGGGGCTGGGCTCTCCTCTGAACCTCTTTTATAAGGGCACTGATCCAAAGGCCCACCTCCCAATTCCATCACCTTGGGAGTTAGGAATGTTGGGGACACAAAACATGGGCTCTCCATAAAAACCTGTTCTTTTATTGATGGAGCTGAGCTTTAGTAGCTGATGTGTTTGGAGTCACCAGCGAGGGGTGTCCTACACCCCCCCTCCCACACCCTGTACCTTCCAGCCTCCTCCTCCTCCTCACCCCTGCCATGGAGGTTTTTCAGAGCAACCTGGGAAGACACTAAATGCACAAAGCTGACATTTGCCAGATGAGAAATAAAAACCAAAAAGTCACCAAGATGTTATGTTAGCCTTTTGTAGACTGTTCAAAGTATTAAAATCTAAACAGAAAGCAATCATTTTATTCTCAAAATCACATAAGTTGCCCATTCCAAGGGCACCTGGCTGACATTAGAGCCGGGCATGGGTTGCTCAGGGGAGCCCTGGCAGCCGCCTGTGCAGAGGGCTGCTCCGCACATCCAGGTAGGGCATCAAGACTGTGTTATCAGTGCTCCGAGTCCCCAGTCACACTGGCCTCCACTCCATAAACCAGAGGGGCAGCCAGCTGTACGGAGCCTAAAGGCTAAGCACACACCATTGACCTCAGAGAAATACGTTCCAACTCATTAAATATGGTCTTGCCTGATCACACTGAAAATGTGCCCTGGGAGCATTATTTAAGGCCTAGACGGCCTACCTGCACTTGGGTGACACAAAATCAATCTCTTCTCCTGTCTTTGTTTGCCTGGACAATGCTGGACCACTAGATGGCTTTTAAAACACCTATTAGGTTTAACATCTTGTATTTCACAGACACAGGTGGATAGATGATGACAGAATCAGGAATATGACTTTGTTTCGTCTCCCTCTGGATTGTCAGTAGAAGACCTACAAGAAAGCTTAGTGCGAGTGTGTGCGGCACACAGATGCACAATTCACAGTTCTCGTGAAGGAAAGGCTGGATGGCTCCACCAGGACTTCCTCGGGGGTGGAGCTATTAAAGAACAGTGCAAGAAGAGGTTGTTCGATCAATGCTGCGGAGACAATGGGCTGTCCATTTGCAGGGGAATATTAACATCAAGCCAGAGCTTAACTTGTTACATGCGAAAGGGAGAGGTGCTGGGTAGATAATTGGGAACAAGATCTGGATAAAGATGTAGAAGAAATGTGACTGTGCATGGATTTTGATTGTAAATCTTCTACGTGGCAAAACATAATTCAAATGAAGTTAACGTTACCTATCCCTTGTATATAATAGGAACTAAGCTAAAGTCTCACACACATTGCCTATTTCTTCCCAATATTCATTGATATGGCGTGTCTCTGAAGTGTTCCCCAAAAATCTCATGTTCAGAAGTGGGGCTTTTGGAAGATGATTGGATCATGGGGGTGCTACACTTATCAGTGAGTAACTGATTGATGATTTCATGGCTAAATGTGCTGTTCAGAGGTGGGACCTGGTTGGAGGTGGGCCCCAGGGGTGTGGCCTTGAAGGGTGTACTCTTGTCCCAGCTCCCCCCCTCCCCTTCTGCTTCCTGGCTACCATTAAGTGAACAGATTTCCTCCACCAGGATGTTTTGCCTTGCAGCCAGCTATGACATTAACCCACCAAAACTGTGAGCCACCAATAAACCTCTCCTCTTTTAAGTTGTGGGTGTTAGATATTTTGCCCCAGTGATAGGAATGCTGACTAATCTAATCACGTCAGACAGCTGATGTGTTAAGGTTCACCAGGTAAACAGAAACTACAAGACATATGCTAGAGAGATGAATATAGTTGGAGAGAAACACAGATATGAAGCAGTCTCAATTTAGTTCAAGTTCTTTCATTATGTAAGAATTTCCTCTTACTCTTTCATTCTACCCAGGTCTTCAACTGATTGGATAAGGCCCACCAACATTAAGTGGGGCAAATGCTATGCTGTCTCTACTGTATTAATCCCTGCAAGAGAGCCTTGCAGATACTCAAGGCCCAATTATATTGACAGATAAAATTAAGCATCTTGCTGACATTGGCCCCTCTAAGCATGGGCAGAAGCTAATGCTTCAACTCCATCACCAGAGCCACACAGTGGCACAGTAGAGTCAAACTGTGGGACAGCTCTGTCTGAAACCAGCAAGCTGTGTCTGCAAACAATACAGGACAAAGAAAGATGCTAATAGTCATAATAAAGGCTTTTGCAAATCAATAAAAAGGACAAATACCAATTATCACCATTGGCAAAAAACCCCCACACAAACAAAATAGGCACTTAGAGAAATATTATATACATATATAGACTTATATGTATATATTCCATCTCATTAATAATATAAGAAATGCAAGTCCAAACAATTAAGCAGCACAACCTGGTGGCTCAGGTCTCTCACGCTAGCACTCTGAGAGGCTGAGGCAGGAGGATTGCAAGTTTGAGCCCAACCAGGGCAACTTAGTAACTTGGAGAAACCTTAACTCTAAATTAAAAATAGGGGGCTGGAAGAATGGCACAGTGGTTAAAGTGCTTGCCTAGCAAGTACAAAGCCCTGAGTTCAATTGCCCAGCACCAAATAAACTGGGTGTGGTGGTGCATGCCTGGAATTCCCACACTTGGGAGGCTGAGACAGGAGAATTGCCATGAGTCCAAGACCAGCCTGGGATACACAGTGAGTTCAGGACTAGCCTGGATTAGAGTAAGACCCTATCTCAAATAAAACAAAATAAAATAAAATAAAAATGAGCTGGGGTTGTAGCTCACCATGAAGGGCCTGGGTTCAATTCCCAATAACACACACACACACACACACACACACACACACACACACACCCTGTATGACTTTGTTTTTTGCCACTGTAACAGAATACTACAGACTGGGTAATGTGTAAACAATAGAAACGTGTTTGTCTCAAAGTCGTTGTGAGTAGCCCCCAGGGAAGGACGATGTCTGGTGAGGACTTTCTTGCTGTGTCATGCAAGGTTAAAAGCCAAGTGATCCAGTGGTGACAAAAAGATTGGGCTGGACTCCTCCTTTTTATCAGCAGCCCACTCCTGTGAGGAAGGACCAGCCTAGCCCTTTGGTGACAGTCCTCATCACCCCTCAAGGTCCCACCTGTAAAGGTCTTCACAGTGACAGTCACATTGCACCACACGTCTTGGAGGGAGACGTTCACACCCTAGCACACCCAGTGTGTGCTAGGCACGAGGACAATGACACATGCCTACCATTGGTAGGGAATGAGTCTGTGCAGACCCCAGGGCGTGGGGATCAGTTTGGGGTGTCTGTCACAAGTCCCACTTACACTCTTCCCCACCCAGCAATCTTATGTAGGTGTCTCTCTGGCATTAACATGTGCACGGAAACGTTCGCTGCAGTATCGGATGGGAAAACAACATAGCAGGAACCTAACTGTCAAACTAGAGTTAAATTACGGTGTTTTTGGCAAAATCATATGCGATCCTCCAAAGAAAAAAGAGAGAAAGAAAAATGTACGTATTATATTTTGAGGAGAGAAAAACAAGGTATGTAAGTGCAGAGACAATATGCATGCTGTTGCTTTGCTTTTACATGAGTGAATAAAGTTCATGGGCAGCTTTTCTATTTTTGTTTTATGTGTGTATGTTTGTTTTTGTTTTGTGTCTGTATGTTTTGTAGTACTAGGCGTTAAATCCAGGGTATTTATACTGAGCTAGATCTCCAGCTTCTTCTTAAAATGATTTCATTTGAGACAAGTTCTTGTTAAGTTTCTAAATTGTCCAGGCTGGGCTCAAATTTGGAATCTCCTGCCTTGGCCTACCACACTGAGCCTCCTGTGCTAATGTGGAAGCATTCCTACACTGGGACGTCACTGCTGATGACGGAGGGAACAGGCAGAGACAGACTCCAAGCCATCCCTTCCCGATTGTGTTTTCTCGTGCCTAGACTCACCATTACAGTGATGCTACTGAGCTCTGAGCTCTGGAGCCCCTTGTTTGAACAAACTTTTCTTGAGAGACCCCGGGTGGAGCCTTAGCGAATGTTCACACAGCCATATGCTTTTGCAAATGTGCCGAAGTGAAAAACAAACAAACAAACAACAACAACAACAACAACAAAAACGCAAGTGCAGTCAAGACAACTGCTTCAGGTCTGTCATCTGTGTCCCAATCCTCTCATGTCCAGTGCTTTGGAATTACCTGTGTGCCCGCTGCGTCTCCGAGGCCCACCTCCCAGGGTTCCCACTCCCCGCCTCCTCCGTCATCACCACCACCTATCCCGGGCCTGCAATCCTCATCCGCAATTCCAAAATCGAAACCAAGTCACAGACAATTTTGGCAGTGTGTCTGTAGCAGCAGAGTTTCTGTCACTGGGGACTCAGTGGGGAAAAGTGGCCTCAGCTGACATGGGGTTATGAAAGATGCCATTTGCCTCACCCAGAGTGAACACTGTTGTTTTGCTGAACAAATACTTATGCCTTACGTTACAGGATGCTGCCCAGTCCCCACAGAGTTTCAAAATAATAAACCCAGAGAGAAAACTGCATGAAGGATGAGCGACCACAGGAGCTTAGGTACTGTCCCAACTGACATGGACTTTCAGAAGTACCCCAAGAACTGGCTGGAAGGGTCCAAAATTTTTTCTCAGGATGGGGGTTAGAGGGGGCCACCGAGAAGCACCTTTGACACAATAAGCAAATTGTCAACAGCTGGACTGTCTTTAGAGATAAGGAGATTTAGGCTTCCTATTCCTAAAGGGATATGAAGTTTTCCAGTCCCCGCTACGGAGGCAGCAAGGTTGTGTACTCTATCTCAAAAGCCTATTTCAGGTGCAGAGCCTGGTCCCTGAGGACGGCTGTGACATAATGAATGCAGGTGTACCTGTGTGGGGAACCTGCACAAAGGAGGGTTGAGGAGAGTCTCCTCCTCACCCAGTTCCAACTCCACCATGCTAAGACAGGCCACCTGCTATGCAGAACAGTATGCATAAAGGCAGAAAGCAGGGCTCCGGAGGGCGGGGTTGTGGGGGTGGTTTCCAGAAGGAAAATCCACAATAAGACTGGAATTACTTAGGTGCAGGTTTGAAAAGTGATCATATTACAAGAGAGACTCACAGTCATTAGAAGGAAATGTAAGTCAAAACAATGTGAGTATGACACTCTTTTCCCATTCGTTGGGTAGGCAAACATGATATTCATGTGATACCTGGTGTCGGGGCTGGTGAAGTTACGTGGGAATCCTTGGGCCCTACAGGTGAAAATGCTTGCTGTTTGGGTTAGGGATCTTGGAGAAACAAAATTAATAGAAATTCTATATATATATATATATATATATATATATATATATATATATGGATATTTATAGACACGTATAGGCCAGTCCAAAAAGAGGGTCCAAAATGGCTGCCTGTGGGAGATGGAGGGTCCAGCAGCAGCTCAGAGGTGAGATAGAAGAGCACGGCTGAGATTGTGGGACAGCTGGTGCAAGTCTGTGCGGCATACTGATGTCCGAAGGCAACAGTGAAGACTTGAAGACTAAAACAAATCTGTGACGCACATCAGCTATGCAAAGATAGCAGTGATTCAGTGGTTAGTGACAGCGGAGAAGGCCAGAGCTCTCCCAGAAGAGAAAGTTGCAATAACTTTTCTTCTTCCTTTTTATTTAGTTTGAGCTGCTAGTCTATGGGTTGGGCCACCCACATGTACGGTAGGTTTTCTTCCCTCATTTGCTGGGCCGTAAGTTAATCACTCATACCCAAGCTCCACCCCACAGGCTGGGTGTGCCCTAATCCCTTCAAGTTGATGGAACCCTTCCAAGACTCACACCTGGAGAGGCTGCTCTGCAAAGCACCTGGCAGCAAAACTCAGCCACTTAGCCGGCTATGATAGCTGTGTTTTGGCTGAAGGAGAGGAAGAAGAGAGGAACTTTTTATGAACTGGTAATAAGAGACATAAGCACTCAAGGGTTAATCCCAGACCTGGAAAAAAAAAAAAAGCAAAAAAATTTGGAAAAAATCACTCGAATCTACAAATTGTCTTTCATCAAAATATAGAGAGACTCTAGTGAGATAAAGAGGAGTCATCACTATCGTGGTGATTTAAGAAAACAATTGAATCCAACCAAGAATACAGCCCCATCCGCCTGAACTGGATACGAAGGAAAGTAAAGGGTACTACTACTACGACTACTACTACTACTACTACAAATATATGTGAGATGATCCATCATTCTAAAGCTTGAAAATCCTTAATTCCCAAATGCAACAGGGCCCACTGGTCCTACAAAAGGGATTGCGAGTCTTTTAGTTTCATATATGTCTTTTTAAAAACTTAATCTTATACTTAGCTTTCATACATGTTCAACCAAATCTCAAACTGATAAAGGTGATCTACCAAAAAAAAAAAAAAAAAGATCTAGTGCTGGATTGATCCTAATGATGACAGAGTGAATTCTCTGGAGATATGACAGAACTCAAGGGTGTCTGATCCTACCATGTCCAGTCATCATTTATACTGACAAATATTCTTTTCTGTGAAAGCCTAGAGATGACAGCAGCTCTGGCTAGCTCCTGACTTCAGCCTTATGAGACACCATCGCCTAGAGGAGACAGGGATCCAAATCCAGACTCCTGACCCCCAAAACTGAGATGATTCTAAACCCTGTAAGTTTTGGGTTCACTCTGTTAATGTAGTATTAGACATAATAATACAAAAATCTACAAAATATCACTACAACCGTTACTTCATAGTTGCATGATACAAAGTCATTGATCATAGTTTCATGATACAAAGCCAGTAAGAAAACTAATGTTTATATACTAACTAGGAACAATAGGAAATTGAATCATATATGTATATGTATATTATTAGTACTTTGTTGACCATTATAAAACATTGCAGACAGAAGTTAAGAAGACCTTATAAAAAGAGAGATATACCATGTTCAAGGATAGCAAGCCTCAATCTATACTGTTAAGATAGCAGCGAATCTCTAGTTAGTCTATACCACAATCCATAGATGGTTCAACACATTAAAAACTCAATGTGAAACGCTAAATTACAAGAATAAAGGAGTCAAAACATTGCATATGTTCACAGGTGCATAATAACTTAAAAAATCATCTTTTCATAGTAAAAAATTCTCAACAAACTAGAAATAGAAAAAAGGTATCTTAGCATAATAAAGGCCATACAGCAAAAGCCTGGAGCTAACATCATGTGCAAGGGCCAAAAGACGAAAAGCTTTTCCTCCTAAGATCAGCAATGAGGAAGGGATGTCAGGTGGGATTTAAATCTAAATTATCTCCCAAGAGTCTCATGTGTTTGCAGGGTGATTGGATCGTGCGGCACGGAGCTCATCATTTGATTAACACCTGGATGGTTTCACGAGCTGTCAGCACAAGGGGCTGTTTGGAGGAATGGGAAACGTCCTCCCTGATGGGTCCCTTCTCTCTTGGCTTCCTGATTGCCATGAGGCAAACAGCACGGTGTTACTTCACAGTTACTAGGATGGACTAGTGAGTGTGTGAAAAAATTAGGGCTCTTGCTTTGTTGGTGGGGGCGCAACATGGTACGATCCCAATGGAAAACAGTGCGGAGGTGCCTCGGAAAATTAAAAATAGGCATAGCACACAATTCAGCAATTCTACTTTGGGAGTTTTATCTAAAAAATGTAAATGAGAATCTCAAAGACATATTCACATGTTCTTGTTCTTTATAGCATATTCCCAATAGCGTAGACCCGGAGCCAGTCTTAAGACCCAACCTGAGATGAATGAATAACACAGTATGGTAGACACATGGGACGGACACGACATAGCCGTTAAGAGGAAGGAGATTCTACAGTAGATGAGGACTTACAAGAGTCTTGAACATTATGCTGAGTAAATTAAGCTGCCAGAGGCTGGAGGGAGAGGGAGGAGTTGACCACCAACAGGCACAAATTTTCACTTAAGCAAGACAAACTTCAGTGACCTGTAACTATTGTCACCCATAATGTGGTACTCACTTGAAAGCATGTTAAGGGGGAACACTACATGTTAAGCATCCTTACTACAACAAAATAGTTAGAAAATCTGGACAGACATTTCAGCAAAAAGATACATGTTAGCCATTAAACACAAGAAAATAGTCCTCAGCATTATTAATCATTAGGAGAAAACAAATTAAAGCTATTAGTAGATATTGCTATATGTCTCCTATAATGGTTTAAAACAATTAAAAACTAATCATACCAAGTGTTTGACATGATATGAGAATTTTCACACATTTTTGGTGAACATTTTCGTGAATACTAGCAAAGCCTTTGGTATTTTCTTTTCAAATTAAACATGTGTGTGGCATTAAGTCCAGGAACCAAACTTCCAGGTATTTATCTAAGAAAAATAAAAGTCCATGTCCACACAGACTTGTATAAAATGCAACTACTGTGTTCACAAGAGTCAAAAATATAGAAGCAACCCAGTGGCCATCAGTGAGACAGTGGACTACCGACTTGTGCCTGTCCATGGAGTGGAGTTCTACTTGGAAATCAAACAGCAAGAGAATAGATACATAAAACAGTGTGCATGACTCTCAAGATCCTGATGTACAGTGACAGAAATGGAAAAAAATTAAACACACTGTATGATTTCATTTATGTGAAATTCTAAAATAAAAAACTAACCTACAGTAATAGAAAGCCAATTATTAAAATAGACTACACAAAGAATAGGGGGAAAAGGTGACTCCAGGTACTGTGTGGGGACAGAGGACTCACCACAGAGCAGCCAGGAAGCGATGGGGACGAGCAGCTCCGGGTGAAATACCAAAATCACCCTGCCACGCACGTTTCCTTCTATACACATGAGTGTAGTCAGAATACAGGACTACATCAGGCCTGGAAACTCCTATCTGATTTATTTTTGAAGTTGTAGTCCACTTATTAATGTCCATACTAAAAAATATACCTGTTGTGTATTGACCAGAATGTTTCTAAGGCCCTTCCTTGCCTTGGTGAGTCGTGCCCAGGAGCCAAAGGAATCCCTAGGAGACGTCACAATGAGGTGGGCCAGGTTGAGGGGCGAGCGTGGCTTGGGAGCCTGAACTTGGTGCACAGGGGTTTGTGGGCCACATAAAGGGTTGAGGTTGTCCATCACGGTGGCTATTCCTCATGGCGCACCCCACCTCACATAGCCCAGGAAACCACCTTTCATAAAGCAGCCGGCACCACCACAGTCTGAGTAGTGGGCCTACATCAGCCAAGTTCCATTCTTTCAAGGTTTGCCATTGCCAGGTCCGTGATCCCAGCATTCCAAGAGGCTGAAGCAGGAGGATTACAAGTTCAAGCGCAGCCTGGGGAACTTAGCAAGACCCTGCCTCAAAAAAAAAAAAAAAAAAAAAAAAAAAAAAAAAAAAAAAAAAAAAAAAAAACAATCTGAAAAGAAAGAAGAAATGAGCTGGGGATACAACTCAGTGTCAGTGCAAAGACTCTGGGTTCAACCTCCAGTACCACAAAAAGAAGGTTCGTTACCACAAGTTGGCATCCAGGTAGGGCAAGTCAAGATCAACCATCCCATGCTGAGCGATCTGAAAAAAACAGATCTATTGGGAAGCACATTCACCTGTGTTGATGCCAGCCTGAAAAAGGCACCTCTGGAATCCTGTCCTTTCCATTCAAAGCTACCTTCACCCCTGCCCTGGGCAGGCAGGTCACCTCGGCCCGCGTGGCAAGGGGTGAGCGCCCCTCCAGACACGGCATTATTTATTGACTACCTGCCTCCCCAGCATCTGGGAGAGGCGGCAACTCACCACTGGCTTCCAAGAGCATCCGTTTGGAACAACAGCATCCATCACAAGATGGAAAGGAGCGATCAACGTCCCCTGGAAGCCAGGCGCGCTCAAGGGTCTGCGGCAGAAGTCACGCTCAGCGACACAGCTGCCGGCCTGGGGCCGCACATCCATCCTTGCCGCTGCTCGGATCCATATGGGTCCAATGAGGTGGAGCGTCCTCCCACCTGGGCCGCGCGGCGAGTGCGCAGGAGGCTGCCGGCCACGACTGCTGACACAGGGGAAACCGCGCTCCCCCCAGCAGGCAGATGTGGGGAGAGAGGCAGGTGCGCTTATCTGGAGGAAATCGGGGTGTAAAATGCAGGAGACAGTGAAAATCGGTTAGTCAGCGAGTCAACGCCAGATGGATTTTGCGATTTTCTCTGCAAAACGGAGTCCAGGGCTGTCTCAGGATGGTGTCCCACAACCCTTCGGGTGTGAAAATCCAGATTCTCACTTTATTTCAACTTTTTTTTTCCCCAGGCAAACATGTCAGTGGTGTTGAGGGTGTGAAACTTCCTCTTCACAGCACGGGGTTATTGTAAAGGCAAAAGTGACTTAACAACTGGAAGAGACCTGCGCTTTTTTTTTTTTTTTTGGCAGTAGTATCTCGCTAAGTTGCTTTTATCTCTACGATAACCTCATACCACAAATAAGTGAATTCATCAATTAAATAAAATGAGCTGAGGATGCAGCACAAGAAAAAAGCTCTGGATTCAATGCCCAGTAACACACACAGATACACACACACACACACACACACACACACACACACACACACAGTGAAGATTGTGAGCAGGAATACTATGCACCTTACTTCGTAACTTGTCTTTATTTTGCAATACAAATTCAGGCCTCACTGAAGCAGCACAGGACATGAGGGGCAAATGTTCGCCAATGAAAAATAAACATTCTGAGATGCGCCCGCCCACAAGGGTGGGGGTGCCAGGGCTGCCCTAGTTGCATCGCTAGGAGTCCGGCCACGTGCCTGGGTCACCAGGATCGTGGTCTCTGCACCAGAACTCGGGATCGTCTTCTGGCGGTGAGGCGGGGCAGCTTGGGAGGGAGGTCTGGGTGGCCGGGCTGCCGTCTCCTGGGAGAGCACGTCGCGCAAAAGATGTAGGGCAGCTGCCCCACCCTGAGTTGTCAGGTGCCAGGACCCTGGGAAAGCCACACTGAGGAAGGTGTTTCTGGGGACCGTAGCTGGCAGGGAGGGATACATCGGAGGGAGATGGAGGACATAAAAGTGATACCTCACAGAGCAGCTTCCTCTGGGACAGGGTCAGCCTGGGACCTGGTTCTTCTCAGATCTGTCCCTGTTCCTCCCTGCTCTGTAGAAAATGGTTGGGGGGGGGGGGGGCGGTGACCAAGCTGCCTCCCTTCCAGCCCATGTCAGGTGTTTTTGAGAAGAGCCTGGCCTGGGGAAGATGACAGGGAGAAAACAGATGCAGAGGGTTCCTCCCTCCTCGTCTGCTCCGGAGGGTTCCTTGTGCTGGCGCGGGGGCCTCGGCATGGGTCGTCGGGCACTCCAGTCTCCACTTCGCCAGGGCTCCCAGCCTGGCTGTGGCATCTCCACTTCCTCTGTGGGTCCCTCCGCTTCGGGGTGTGGCTTCCTGCTGGCTGTATCTGGGTTCCCTCCAGGGCACTTCCCATCTTAGCTCTCCCGCCGCTCTGTAACCAGCTCTGCTCTGTAGTCCCTCTGAGTTCAGTGCAGTGGCCTCTCCCTGCCAGCTGGGCTGCTAATGGCATCTTCTGGAATAGGAGGAGGGGCACACCGGTGGGACACCGGAAACTTACACGGTTCTGCAGGTGCAACTGGGCTGTGGACAGTCATCTACTCAGCAGAGACTTGGTGAGCCCTACTCTGCTTTGGACACTGTGCTGGGTATCAGAATTCATTATGAACAAAAATGTATACCACCCCTAACCTTCAAAAGTCATATTATGATGGACAGGATATCATCCCAGCACTGTGGGAGGCTGAGGCACGCGGACTGCAAGTTCAAGCCTAGCCTAGGCAATTTAGTGACTTAGCTAGACCATGTCTCAAAATCAAAATCAATATCAAAAATATAGGTTGGCATTGTAGTAGCGTGTGAAAGCCCTGGGTTCCATCTCAGTGCCATAAATAATAACAATAATGTCTAGAAGTGAGTTATTCTACTTAGGGTTAAAAACATTTACGAAGCCTGGCAATTTGAATAAATGCAACACAAACACTGTTTCCACCAAAATGTGAGCTGAGCTGGGTGGGTGTCAGCCTAAATACACAGTGGAAGCAAAGTTATAACCGAGTACTGAGAAGTTAGCCCCAAACTCCAGGCAGCAGCCCAGCAGCCGCATCTACTCTTCACAGGGGGGATTTTTATGAAGGTCCTTGCCAGTTTGAAGTCACATGTCAGAGCCAAGACAATAAAAAGGCTTCAGATTAGAGATCTCCTAGATGACCAGCTGGTCTTCTTAGTCTACGAGCTATATGGAAAGATTTGTAGAGAGGATGAAAGAGAAGTTTTAAGAGACTTTATGATTCAAGATATGAAATACACCCATTTTGGGAGCCTTTGGGGGGGCAGATTGAAACATAAATGTAATTAAGTTCTCAACTGCGGAGCCAGCTGAAGAGACAGGAGGAAATCCTACCTGTATACAAGTGCACAGAGCCCTTTGAAATCAACAGGCACAGCACTGACCCCTGAGGGCCTCGTATTTGCATGTTTTGCTCGTGTGTGGTTCGGAGTCATTTTGGCTCTAACAATAATAGAACAGAAATGTATAGTTTATCCCTGCTTTTTATCTAAGCTTATTCCAACGTAGCTTACAAAGTCCTCAGTGGCCCCACTAAGACTTCGCTGCTGTTAAAAAGGGAAATTAAGGCACTCACACAGTGAACTGTATGCAGATTGTCTTCTTGCTCATTAAGGAAGTCTGATTTTTCAATTTGACACAATGTTGCCCTTTCTGCAGATGGAGAGTGATCAGGTTTTCTGACACCCACAGGCTTAATCGACAGACTTCATTAAAGACTCCTTCTCCAGATAAAGACCCAATACAGCATTTGTAAGAAAATGAGAAAGCCAAATCTTTGTTGTGGTCTAGGTTTTGTCTACAACACAATCTCTTTAACAGAAATAGTTAACATCAGTAGCTGGTTAGCAGTTTGAGTAATTACATTAAATATATTCATCGTTGTGAAGACTGTAAATACAGAGATACAAAGTAATTTTTTACAAGTTCCCTGCTGTGATACCAGCTGACCAGCCTGCCTAGCACTGGCAACTCCTACTCATTCTGCAAGCAAAATGTGTTAGGGGTAATTTCATTTAGAGCAGGTGTGACTCATCTGTGAATTGTAATAACCTGTGAACTTTACGATGGCCCCGTGGCCTACTACAACCACCGGTGATCAAGTCAGAAATGTAATTTTTGGAAGCGTAGTATTTGCAAACTGAAGGATTAGTGCTAATTTCTGTAGGTAGGGAAAATAAACTTGCTGAGCAGAATGCATTAATGGCAGATCAGCTCTGTAGACTACGTTCCTGGCTGAGTCCTAAGGTGTCCTCTCACCCATGCTCGACCTCGAGAGGGAGCCCCAACCGAAAACCCTTTTCATTCTAATTGTACCCATTTAAGATTCACTAGGTAAATGATGTAGCAATTTTGCAAGCGGGTAAAAATTCGGACTGTTTCTTAAAACAAATCCCCACAGGACTGAGGAATGGGAAAATGTAAATTGTTTTTGTAATTGATAACAGAGAACATGAGAGGACCGTAGGCATCATGATGTCATGATTTTTTTTCTGTCGTTAGATACACAATTACAGAAGGGGGAAGGCCTCGGCAGGCGCTCCCCTAAGTCACATACAAACCCCCAAATGCATTTTTATGCGGCATGAACAGGATGTAAACAAAGTGAAAATAAAAAGCTATAGATTTTTTTAAAGTTCAGCCCTTTGTGTAGGTGCTTGATTATGTAATTTTGATAATTCCGAAGCACAAACTGGGTCATGAGGCGCATATGCATTCCAGCAGCTGAAAAGTTTCTCAGATATAAGAATACAGGGGCAAAAAATTATACAGACTGATTATAAGAGATTTATCCACCTTTTCCAATAAGCACTTTACGATTTTATAACCATGTTAATCTTCTCTGATTACACTGTGCTTAATTGTCAGAATATTAAAAACAACATAATAGAGAAGTTATCCAGTAATGATCCCTCCCAGGGCATCTCTCTTTAAAGGTAAAGACAACACAACAGTGAGACCTGATATTTAGGAAAGCTTATTTCTGTGCAGGGATTGTGAGATCTACAAGGGAAAGTTTTTCTCTCTGGCAAATGAGAAGGAAAGTAATTATTTTTGCAAAGTGCTTAACACAGGAGTGAGAAGAAAACTATTTGAGCACCTTTTAATAATAGATTTCTAATTCCTCAAACCCTCACCTCTTAAATTAGTCCTCAAAAGCTCTACAAAACACTGAAACTTAATTTATTACAATGGATTAGACTAATTCCAAAAAAGAAAATCACAAATATTTACTACCTGTTTAGGGAGAGATAGGAGACAGCGGAAAGCATTTCTACAAGGACCCGGGTGGTCTCCATGGGAGACCTACTGCTACCTGGGCCCTGAGCTGACCTCAATGAAGGACATGCCACATCTTATGTGAAGTCACTGACATTTACTATTTTTTAATGAAGTAGCCAAATACCCAGAATTTTGTGTAAGTTATTACATCTACCATTATTAAGGCCCAACTAGTAACTAGAAAAAAAAAATAGCAGTAATTTCAGTGAGGGTGTAGTGAACAGAAAGAACAGAAATGTTACTATGCTTTTTTTTTTTTTTTTTTTTTTTTTTTGGAGACAGGGTCTCACTTTGCTGTCCAGGCTAGTCCTGAACTCACTATGGAACCCAGGCTGACCTCAAACTCACAGCAATCCTCCTGTCTCAGCCTCCCAAGTGCTGGCATTATAGTATGTATCACCATGCCCAGCTTTATGCAGTACTGGGGAATCAAACTCAGGGTGCTGAGCTTGCTAGGCAAGCACTTTAACTGCTGAGCTATTCCTGCAGCCCCAGGTCATGTATTTTCTATTAAAATATAAAGTGTCCCAACACTGTATATTTTCTAATGATATTTTAGATATATAAAAACTGAGTTTTAGCCAGGCTTGGTGGCACAGGAACGTAAGCCTAGCACTCTGGTAGGGTAGGGCAGGAGGTTCACATGTTGGAGGCCAGCCTGGGTAACTTAGAGACCTAGAGAGACTCTGTCCCAAACAAACAATACAAAGAGGCTGGGCGTGTCAAGGTGAAGGCCTTGAGTTCAATTCCCAGTAATACACACAAAATAAATAAATAAATAAAACCTGATTTTTTAAAAGTATGGTCTATGGGCTGAGAATGTAGCTCAGCAATTAAAGTGCTTACCTAGCAAGCACAAGGCCCTTGGGTTGTTTCCCTAGCTCCATGTAAGCCAGGCATGATGGCGGTGCACACACATAATCCCAGCATTCAGGAGGCTGAGGTAGGAGGATTGCCGTGTGTTCAAAGCCAGCCTGGGGCTCCATAGTGAGTTCAGGACCAGTCTGGACTACAGAGCAAGACCCATTTCAAAAATAATAAGATTTAAAATCACAGAAATAAATGACAAATGTTCCATTTAAAATAAAAAGTATGGTTCATATTGTAAAAGGTACCATCATCATTATATGAAAAATAAAGCACTGTTACCTTTCTTGTTAGTCCAAAAATGCTGAAAATGGAATATTTTTGGTTTGTCTTAACATCTTTTTCCCCAGTACCAGGAAATGGAGCCCAGGGCTTTCACACTGAGCTATATCCCCAATCCATTTTTTAGTTCTGATTTTGAGACAGAGTCTCACAAAGTTGCTAAGTTGCCCAGGCTGGGCTCAAACTTGCAATCCTTCTGCCTCAGCCTCCCAGAGTACTGGGATTACAGCCTTGTACCATTGGGCCTGGTTTGTCTTATTAAATTTCTTTTTAAGGGTATTTTATGTTCTTTTACTTTTTTGAGGCACAGTCTCTCTTTGTAGTCCTTGTTGGCCCTGAACTCTCTATGTATCCCAGACTGTACTTGAACTCAATGCAATCTTCCTGCCTCAGCCTTCCAAGTCCTGGGATCACAGGAGTGCATCACTACGCCGCCCAGCTTATGTGGTGCTGAGGAAATGAACCCAGGATCTTGTGCTTGCTAGGCAGACACTCTAACCACTGAGCTATGACCCAGCCCCAGTTTATCTTAAATATAAAGAGGTTCTGTTACAGTTCAATGTAAGAAAAAAAAATTAAAATATTTTATAACTGCCTAAAAAGGGGGATATTTTACTCAGGAAAACTTTCTCTGTAACAAGAAATTTATTTATAAACAGGCTACTGTTTTGCCCATGAAAATCGAGCTGCTGTGAACCACTGGAGATCCACGCACAACACATTTCGAGCGATTTCAGGCAAAGGAGGACCGTGGTCCCCAAGAAAGGTTGGACAAGTGAGGCACACCCTGTAGTTACCCCAGCCTGCTGCCCGCAGGTGGTTTCTAAATACAGAGGGGAAAAAAAAAGGCTCCAAACAAAACTCAGCAGTACCGTCACCGAGCTGAGGAGGAGGAGCCTGGGCCAGGGAGGATTGCTTGTCCAGAGTTTGCATGCCAAGTTAACGGAGACCATCTTCCTTACTTTTCCATTGCTGGGATTCAATACCTGACATCCACAGTTAAAGGAGGGAAAGTCTATTTTAGCTCAGTTTCAGGAGGTCTCAGTGCGTTTGTGGGCAGCTGGCAATGGTGAAAGGGCTTAGTGGAGAACAGCTGCTCATAGCACGGCAAGAGGAAGGATCAGCGAGTGCTTGGGGAGTTGCTGGGGCAACATCACATTCTTCCAGGCCACCCCCTCAGTGTTCTACCACACCCCCAGTGCTCCACCACACCCTCAGTGGTCCATCACATCCTCTGTGATACACCCCTGCTGACCAGGCCCCACCTCCTAACAGCATGCCAAACTATAGCTAGTCCACAACAGCCAAGTACATGAGGCTTTGGGGGCGACAGTCGAGACCCAAACCATGACAGAGACATCCAGGGCATCTCCTGGTATTGTCAGCTGCGACCAGATCTACCCATGAGCCGAGAGAAAGAACTTCATGGAAGGAGGAAGCAGAGCACGTTCTGGAGCTCACAGGGAGGGAAGCAGCGTCCCTTCCCAATGAGCAGGGACCCCATAACACACAGGGTGTCAGGGCACCCTCTGAGAGGTCACACCTCTGGAGTGGAACTGAAATGGCCTGAGAGTAAAAGCTGCTGGGAGCTAGCCACAAATGTCTTCAAATCAAGACTCAAAAAAGGGCCCAACTAATCTTCATTTCATGACACAACATGCCCAACTCTCCGTAGCCTGCCGTCAGCACTCCATAGCTCACGACACGTGGTGACTAGCATTCAAGCAAAAATGACCTGGCTTGCAAAAATATGAGCTAAAAACCAGGAGAGAAATATCAATCAATACAAACGGATCTATAAAAGACAGAGATGAGTAACTCACACACATGGGTCAAAACAGACTAAGTGACATACTGGGTGGATTGACAGCAGATCAGGCACAGCAGAAGAAGCAACTGGAATGTGCAGCTCCTAGGACACAAACAGCAAAGGTGCGTGGACAAAACACGACTGACCTGACCAATGGAACCTGCAGCCCCAGGGACAGCGGAATCAGCCTTGTGCATAGGAGGTCAGGGCTCCAGGGGGCAGGGGGACAGAGAAGGGTAAAATATGGCCCAAAAATTTCCAAATGTGATGAAACCATATCGCTCAGAGATCACAGCCTCAAGAAGCTCAGGGAGCTCTTAACAAGAGAGAGAGAGAGAGAGAGAGAGAGAGAGAGAGAGAGAGAGAGAGAGAGAGAGACAGGCAGAAAGAGAAACAGAGAGACAGACAGAGAGGCATTAACACAACATATGATAATAACATTGTTAAAGCCAGCAGTAAAGACAAAAGCTTAGAAGCAGCCAAAAATAGACAGCTGTGGTGGCACTCTCTAGGAGGCTGAGGCAGGAGGACGGCAAGTTCAAGCCCAGCCCGGGCAACCTAGTGACTTACTGAGACCCCGTCTCTAAATAAAAATTTTAAAAAAGGGTTAAGGGTATAGCTCAATGTGAAGGCCCAGGGTTCAATTCCCCAGTTCCTATAATTAAAAAAATAATAATAACAGCAATAATAAAGCAAAGACTTCTCATAAGAAGCCATTCAAGTCGTGAGGTAATGTAATAAAAACTTTAAAGTAGGGCTGGCAGATTGGCATGGCAGTTAAAGCACTTGCCTAGCAAGTGCCACACCCAGCACCACATAAGCGGGGCTCAGTGTCATAAGGCACTTGGGAGGCTGAGGCTGAGGCTGAGGCAGGAGGATTACCTGAGGCCAAGGCCAGCCTGGGCTCCAAAGTGAGTTCAGGACCAGCCTGGGCTACAGAGTGAGACCCTTTCTATAAATAAATAAATAAAACTTTAAAGTGCTGAAAGCAAAAATCTTGGTAGTCTGGAATTCAATATTTACTGAAATATGCAAAATAGAAGAGAAAATATTTACTAAAAAAAAAAAAAAGTTGAGTGATGCCATCACCAGCAAACCTGCACTCCAAGGAACGTTACAGATATTTCTTCAAGAAGAAAGAAAATGGTGCTAGGTGGACAGGTGGACAGGTGGATCTTGGTAAAGGAATAAAGAGTGTGGACATGACTGACACTGGGGTACATGTAGGATGTTATTCTCATTTTTAAATCTTTTAAGATAATTACTACAATACAGACAATAACATTGTCTCACGGAGTTCAGAACGAGTGTGGAAGTAGTTGTATAACAACACTGAAGATGGGAGGGGGACAAGGAGTACACGTGCTTACAGGGTTTTTGCACATGAAGAATGTCATTCAGAAGAGGGCTGCAATAAATCAAATCCTATGTTGTAAACTCTAGAGCAACTGTGAAAGAGAAAGAGGAAGGAAGGAAGGAAGGAAGGAAGGAAGGAAGGAAGGAAAGAAGTCAGACCAGCTAGTAGGCTGATAACAGAGATAAAATGGGACTATAGCAAACAGCAGGTTGCGTAGCTCAGTGGCCCGAGTGCATATTCAATGGGCACAGGGCCCTGGGCTCCATCCTCAGCCTGAAACACCGGGGGAAAAACAGGCAATGAAAGGATACAATGAGAATAATAAACAGGGGACAAATAGAGGAAAATATCAAGTTAGCAGCTTTCTACTCACCCATATCATTAGAAAGGTAAAGATCTAAGTGCTCCGATCAGAAGGCAGTGGCTACTATGTGAACACGTGAGGCCCCAGGACAGGCTGGCCATGGAATCCCGCCTTGAGCATAAACACTGGTATATTATTGGTATAATGCTGGTGTATTAATAGCTTTATAAGGCAAGGGACAACGGCAGCTGGGTGTGGGCTCAGTGCCTGGCACGCACAAGGTTCCATTTCTAACACACACACACACGCCCACGCGCATGCCCAGAATAGTAGAAAGTAAAACACAAACCCTAATCTAAGTACAGTCACAGTGGCCCTATCAGCCTTACATAACATGGGCTTTAAAACGAGAACCGTAGATGGGCCTTTCTAAGCTAAAGGGGTCAACGCATACAGAGCATATGGCACTGCTAAAGGTATTTGCAGTTCAAAATAGAAATTCAAAACACAGGAATAAAAAGTTGATGGTGTTAAAAGAAGATCCACAGATCTCATCCGAGATCTCCGCATCCCCTGACAGTGGAGGACGGGCCACGTAAACAGAAACCCCAGGATGAGGAGTTGAGAGTGAGACCCCTCATCTGGCAGGACCTCACTGACACCCATGGGACCGGTGGCTCCATAACGGCGTGGATGCTTTTTCCAAGTGTGCTCGGAACATCTGTCACAACGTACCATCTACCAGGCCACTAAAAATCCTCAGCAGACTCCACAGGATTAAAATTTTACAAAGTATGGTCTTTGACAATAGATGTAAACTGGAGATTAATTACAAAAATATGACACCCAACCAATTAAAAAGGAAACAGCATGCTTCTCAGTAACTTCCATGAGGAAAGCTCACAGAATCGGCGTGTGGTGCTTTGTTACTGGGGTGGAGTCCAGGCTTTTCACACTGAGCTGCCTCTCACCTCAGTTTTTAGTTTTGATTTTGACACAGGGTCTCACTAAATCACTAAAGTGCCCAGGTTGGGCTCAAACTTGTCATTTTCCTGCCTCAGCCTCCCAGAGTGCTGGGATTACAAGCCTGGGCCACTGGGCCCAGTCAGAATACTTTGAAAATGAAAATAGATCATACCAAAACAGGGATCTAAGGCTCTAACTCAGGGGTATACCATTGTGGATGAAACTAAGAGCTTAAAAGGAAGGTAATGGCATTAAATATCTATGTTAGAAAGGAGAAGCTCTCTGTTCAGTCATCTACACTTCTATTTTCCATTATTAAAATGGTAAAATGGAAAGGAAATCCAGAGAAAGAAAGTTGGTGAGTCAGAGCAGAGATCAATGAGTTAGAAAACAGAGAAATAGAGGCTGGAGGAATATAGCACAGTGGTTAAAGTGCTTGCCTACCAAGCTTAAGGCCCTGAGTTTGATTCTCCAGCACTACAGTAAGCTGGTTGTGGTTAGCAGTAAATCCCAGCACTTGAGAGCTGAAGCACGAGGACTGTTGTGAGTTCAAGGCCATCCTGGGCTATATACTGAGTTTAGGACGAGCCTGGACTACAGAGCAAGACACTGACAACGAAACAAACAAACAAAACCCCTAGTGTTTTTAGCTAGGCTTGGTGGCACAGGCCTGCAATCCCAGCACTTTGGAAGGTGGAAGCAGGAGGATTTTAAGTTTGAGCCCAGCACGAGCAACTTAGTGACTAAGCGAGACCCCATCTCAAAAAAAAAAAAAGGTTTCTTGAAAAAAAGAAATAAATCTGACAAAATTCCAACCAGATTGGTTATGACAAAATTTAAAAAGACTAAATAATAGAAAAATATGATAATTAATTTGATTCATTCACTTAGGAAAAAGGATGATTTTTTTCTTTTAAAACCACAAGCAGACCAAAGCTTTCTCAGGAAGATACAGAACACTTGAATACCACAATATCAAAGACATAGACACTTTAAATAACAATCCCCCCTCAAAAACAAACAAACAAACCCCAGACCCGGAGGGCTTCACTGGCAAACATTTAAGAAAGAAATAATACTAATTCTATACACATTCTATACAAAATATAAAAGAGAACACACGTCAAATCATCTTCTGAGGTCTATAGCATTTTGATTTCAAAACCAGAAAAACATGCTAGAACTACAGATTCATCGTACACCAAACTGAACCCAGTGATGGAAAAGGAAAAATACATCATGACCAAGCGGGTTGACTTCATAGTCAACTAGCCAACAACTTTGTTATATGGACAGAAAATCACATATTGCCTCATAGAGGGGATATCCTCTCATTATTTAAAAAAAAAATCTGAGAACTAGAGGTAGAAGAGAGCTTCCCTGACCCAGTAGAGAACACCTCTGAAGTCCCACAACATTGTTAGAGACCCCGGAAGTTTCCCCGTAATGTCAGGAGCAAAAGCCGGGTGGGGTGGCACAGGCTTGTGACCCCAACACTCCGGGAAGCAGAGGCCAGAAAATGGCAAGTTTATGTCCTGCCTGGGCAACTCAGGATTTTAGTGAGGCCCTATCTCAGGAAAAAAACAGAGCGTGGCTGGGGACACAGCTCAGTGAGTAGGTACTGGTTTCAAGCCCTGTATCTAGGATCACAAGACAGCTAGAGGGATGGATGGATGGATGCGTGGATGGATGGGAGGAAGGGGCACTGGGGTGTACTCAGTGGTTACAGCACTTGCCTGGCACACACAAGGCCTTTGGTTTGATTCCCCAGTGCCACATAAAAATTAGCCAGTGTGTTGGTGCACACCTCTAATCCCAGCATTAGGGAGGCGGAGGCAGGAGGATTACAAGTCTGAGCCAGCTGAGCAATCTAGTAACTTAGTGACTTAGCAAGAGCCTGTCTCAAAGTCAAAATATAAAATATAAAATGCAGCTCAGTGTGAAGGTGCTGGGCTCCATCTTCAGTACCACAAACAAGCAAACAAGAACAATTTTTTTTTAAACTCCAGAGAGTTAAAATTTAAAAAAAGAAAAGCATCTAGACAAAGTTTTACTTTTCTTGTGTCTTCTCAGAAATTAACTCAAAATAGATCATAGAACTAAACGTAAAGTGATAAACCACGACACTCTTAAATAGGATGAGAAAATCCAGGTGATACTGGATTTGGTGAGGATTTCTAATATACACCACTCCAACCACGATCCATGAGAGAAAAAAAAAATGGAGAGGCTGGACTTCATGAAGGAGAAAACTTCTGCTCTGCGAAGAACTATTAAGAGGAGAAAGGTCAAAAGCTGGAAACGACTTGTGCCCACCTGTAGGAAAATGGATAGCAAATTGGAGTGTCTCCGTGAACTAATATGCAGCAATAAAACGGGATGGTCTACAGATAAATGAAGCAGAACATGTGACACTCAAAGCACTAGGCTAAGTAAAAGAAGCCAGGCATCAAAGACTCATACTTTCTGGTTTGAATTATATGAAAATCTAAGGAAGTAAGAGTAAGCAGATCTATGGGGGCCAGCAGCTGTCAGGAGGCAGGAAGAGCACCTCAGCGTGCCAGAAATCTTCTGGATATTGACTGACCCGTACATTTGTCAACATTCCCTGTATTACATATTTAAGCTGAAAGAGTTTTAAAATAAGTATGCCTCACAATAAGATGATTTTAAATAACATTTAAATGTAGTTTTCCTACCCAAGACAAATAATGTTTTCTTGCCATTGTTTTCAATGTCTTTTCTTTTTCTTCTTCCTTCCTTCCTTCCTTTCTTTCTTTTTTTCTTTTTTTCTTTCCTTTTTTTATTTTTTTTTTGGAGGTGGGCTCAAACTTGCAGTCCAGTCCTGCTTCAGCCTCCCAGAGTACTGGGACTACAGGCCTGTGCCACAAGGTAGGTCTAGCTCAATTTTTTAATTAATTTTTTTCCAGTATTGGGATTGAACCCAGAGCAACATCTTGAGCCCCACCCCACCTCCTTTAGATAGACTCAAACTTGCAGTTCTCCTGCCTCAGCCTCCCAGAGCACTGGAGTTACAGGTGTGCATCACTTTGCAGGCTTGTTTGATGCCACATGAAGTAACTAGCCAGCATTCATTCATTCACTCATGTCCAGCCAGCCGACCAGCTAGCCACCCAATATTGAGCATTTCCACCTATAAACAAACAGCTTCCATTACTCAATACAAGTTGAATGTCCGATTCCGCACGAAGAGAACCTGGAGCTCCCGCTCTGCCTCTGCCACTGACCCCCGTGGGGTCCGAGACCTTCAAAGCTGAGCTCTCTCCGAGCCTGCCCCCTCTGTAAAGGAAGGACAGCTGGGCCTATTCTAGAAACTTTCCTCAGAATCACAGTGGTAGTGGTTGGGATCTTAGAAGTCAGAATGGAGGAATGGAGGAAGAATTCTCAGTTAATTTAAAAATAACTCTAAGCCCTTTGCGTGTTAATATAAATAGCATTTTAACTTAAAAGATCAGCTCTATTTTCCAAAACCAAAAAATTAAGGACAAAAGTGCCATTGTTTTGCATTTTTGCAAAACTGTTTAATGTCTGGCTTGACCAGAGACAATGTTTTATTTTGTTTTGTTTTGTTTTGAGACAGGGTCTCGCTCTGTAGTCCAGGCTGGTCCTGATCGCACTACATAGCCAAGGCTGGTCTCAAACTCACAGCAGTTCTCCTGCCTCAGCCTCCCGAGTGCTGGTATTATAGGCATGCACTACCACACGCAGCTAATTTTTATGTGGTTGTGAGGAATCAAACCCAGGGCCTTGTGCTTTCTAGGCAAGGGCTCTCACCACTGAGCTATGCCCCCAGCCACGACAAGGAGATTTTTATGCTTATTTCTGCATCAAATCATTTCATGAAACTTTGGGAAACACTGCACACCACTGGGAATGTGAGTGGGAAAGGAAAGCCATGTAAGACTCTCAAAAAATGCCAGAGTCCCAGAACCACACTGACAGATCTTCAGCCTAATGCAAGGCTCTCACAGCTGTTAGCTTCTCATTTCAAACTTCCATCCCTCTGTGGGTCACACACACTGTGCAGGTCACGGCTCAGCATCCTGCAGTGGATTAGGTACCCTGCTCTCCACAGAGACCCAACCCAAACAAAGCTGCTCAAGTCACTTCCACAAAGTGTCCAAGTACCTGCATGTAACCCAAGCGCATGCTCCTGAATCCTGTATGTCACCACTGGATTATTTACAGTACCCGATACAAGGTACATGCTGTGTAAATAGTTGTTAGGGAATGGTGACGATAAGACAGACAAGAAAAAAGCTTGCACGTGCTCCACACAGATGCCATTCTTCTCTGCACATTTTCTACCTTCCCCCGGTTGATTCAATCTGAGGGCAAAGCTGTGCCTGCACAGAGCAGCCTCCTGAACGTGTTTTCTAAAGACTTTAAAATCTCCGAGAACTTACAGTATGAGAAACCCCAGGCTGGGAAGTTGGCACCTACTCTGGAGGATTTATTTTCTTTCCTCCATTGGAACTTTGACCCATGGGTTTATCCAAGCCCTGTTGTGGTATTTCACAGCCGAGAGGTGGTCTATTCCCCTGAAATGACCACAGAAGATAAAGACAGAAAAAGAGCGGAGGGTGGGAGGACTAGCACGCAGGGAGCGCCTGACTGCTCAGTTTTGTTCAAAGCTCTGGGCTATGGAGTGACAGACAGGGTCGTAGTCCTTCCTACTAAGACCCGCGGGGACATGGGAAGCACTGCCAGGGCCAGAATCTTGGTTCTGGGGACCCAAAGCCGAGAAAACTGCCCACTGGGGACCAGGGACCAACCTGACCTACTTTACCCAATGAGGAAAAATGGAAGAAACAGACTCAAGACACAGTGCGCAGGTTGATCTGGGTGTCAGGAGAGTGAGAGACGGTTATCAGTCCTCACTGCTGCAGAGCTCAGCTCAGCAAAAGAAACAGTGCGGCTCAGGGCAAGCCTCCAACCCAGGGCCTTTACAATGAGCCTCTCCCCATCTTTCGCTTTGGTTTCGAGACAGGCTCTAAGCAACAATTCTTCACTGTAGCAATTCCTCAAGGAAGACCCTCCCCACAGCCCAAGCGGGTTGCATATTAACGGCAGAAGCCTCAGAGTTCTGTACCCTCTGCTACAGTTCCTAGGCCCATACAACAGCCTGGACCTCATCGAATTGTTAGTGATTGTTAGCGGCATTCCTCACTGCCCTGGTATCACTGTTTTGAACCTCACCCGCATCCGCTTGAGAACAAGGACTGTCCACTTATAGACTGCAATATCTCCCCCGGGGTGTCCACGCAGGGCAGCTGACCAGTGGGTGGGCAGCACTAATCCGCACAAACATGTTTAGGAAGCTGTCTCAGGAGAGGACGAGGTTGGTCCCCTCTAGCCTAGCCATGGTGGCCACAGCAGAAACCACTCCTCCGACACTAGTCGCACCTTGCCTTGATGTTTTCTCGGAACGTATCAGGTAGGCAGTGCTAAGATGGCTCCTGCAATTCACTCCCTCTCCAACCGCCCCCCCCCCCCCCCCCCCCCCCCCCCCCCCCACAAACAAACTGGAGTGTCACCATGGTATTTAAGAGCCTGGCGTGACAACATCAGCTAGGGTTTATCCCATCTGGCCCATTCTGAGAATTATCTCCCACGTAATGAGTTACGTTTTTAAGGGCGGAATGAAGAGAGATACAGGCCATCATCGTTGACTAGGAGAAACGTAAAACTCAGCTAATTGGGAGAAAAATGTCTCTAATCCGGCTCTCTAAATTTGGCATTTAAAAAAAAAAAACAGGCCATCTGGAAGGCACTAAAGCCTATCTGCCTCTGCGCCCCACTGCTGCCAGCTGCTGCCTCAAGAGTCTGCAGAAAACAGCCTTTGTGCCCAAGTCCACTTCCTTTATTCCCAGAGACACAGGGCCTTTTTTAGAACTTGGTCGCTGACTTTATAAAGAGTGCCGCTGTTTTATTTACTCTCCGTTAATCACGCCCCACTGTAAACAGAGTGTCTGCTGCAGCTCTGAGGACAGCTTCCCACCCGTCACCATCTCTGTCAAGTGCCTCCGCATCTGGCTGTGGCAGGAAACTGCCACGTGGAGGCCAGTGCCTGTCTCAGGAGACCCCCATGTGGGAGTGGGGGCTGGGGGTGCCCAGAGGTTGGATTCTTCAGCTCCTCAGGGGTCAGGAGGACGGTGGCAGGGGTATCCCCTGGCACCTTGCTGAGGGTACAGGTCTGCAGTCGCAGGCCTTTAAAGGTTGCTCCAGGTGTCACTTCTCTTTGCCTTGCTTTGACAAAAATAAGAAAGTAGAGAGGATGAAGACGAGAGGACTGAGGAAGGGGAGGAGGAGGAGGAGGAGGCACTTTCATGCTGAGACCCTTGGAAAAGGGTGCAGAGGGCCCAGGTGGCTTCCCAAGTCCCGGGCTGAGGAGAGGGGACGGCCCAAGATCTTTCCCTGGATGGCTCCTCCACAACGCTCCTGAGACCAACAGAACCACGAACGTAACAACCAGGCCTCTACCTCTGCCTCCCAGCCTATGGGAGTCACTACAAGTGGCATTGCCCTTTCTCCAGGTTTGGGAGCCTTAGGTAGTCACCTGAGGCCCAGGTGCCCCTTTCCTTGAGACCAGAGCTCTCTGTTGAAACAGGTAGAGATAATGTAATGGGAAGTCACTGCCAAGTTCATGAATGCTTTGCCAACCGGATGACTGCTTGAAAGACGGAGCATATGTTCTATGTGGTAGCCTGTGTGTGCACAGGGTTGGCAGGCCAATGGGGTGTCCCTGGAACTCCTTCAGGGTGGGGAGCCCCAGAACCCCCAAATGAGTGGGTACTGAGGCCATGCAGTCAGTCCTCTCAGTCCCAGGACACAGAGCAACCAGGGCTCTGCCCAGAAAGGGTAGGGAGCTGGGGGCAAAACAAATCTGTCCTCCAGGAGCAGTGGTGGGCTGGCTACTTAGACTTTACCTTCTGGGGATTAATTCACACTCTCTTCAAAAACAGAGCCTCTCACATCACCTGGCGCTGCTCCCTGGAAGGTGGATTTTGGAGCCAGGAATCCAGGTGGAGCAAGGTCTGCCGGGTCCTAGACCTCCAGGAGGACCGTGCATCCACCGGGCCAGACTGGAGTCCCTGGGATGGAAGGAGATTCAGAGCCAAGGTCAAATCTGCCACCATGGGCATCCTCCAGGGGGTAGGTGGACACCTGGGCCCAGGATCACCCTAGATCCCCACAAGGTGGGTAGTTGTGGGCGGTCATGTGAAGGGTATCCATGGTTTTTCTATACAAAAGTGTATCAATCCGACTGTATGTGATTGATTTTAAGGGAAGAGGGGAGTGCCCCCCTCCCCCCCCCCCCCCCCCCCCCCCCCCCCCCCCCCCCCCCCCCCCCCCCGCCAACCTCTGCTGTTCCAAGCGCTGATTCTGTCAGCCCCAGCCAGTTGCTGCCCACCTTTGGGACCCTCCAGAGTAGAAAGGGCAGAGATGCGTGTTCTGGACTGACCACCGCCCGGCTTCACCTGGTAATTTATGCACAATTAATTGAGATATCTTTTATACTTGATGTGTTGCAAAATTAATGCCTAATTTATGTAATTAGTCAATTAACTCTAATTCCAGCATATGTTCCCAATGCCCAGAAGGTGTCCTGCTTCCCAGGTACTTATTCTGATGTCACCAAATGCAGCTAATTAGTTTTACATGCATATTAATTTGGGATCTCTTTAGCGGTTCCCTTTGTGCAAGTAATTTTTAATATTTGTCTTTCTAACCTTTGGGGGTCAGGGGAGGGAGGCGCAGAGGGGGGTGGGCAGCCCGTGAACGCAAACACGCGTGGTAACTGGAGGGTGTCCCCTGCTCGCGGGGCAAAGGGCCAACAGGGCGTGGTTGTAGCTGACCCCTTGGACCAATGCTTGCTTTTTTTTTTTCTAGAAAGTGATCCCAAGGCCTTCACACTGAACTACATCCCCAGTTCATCATTTTTTTTTTTCTTTTTATCACTAATTTTGAGGCAGGGTGTAGCTAAATTGCTAAATTGCCCGGATTGGGCTTGAATTTGGGATCCTCCTGCCTCAGTCTCCCAGAGTGCCAAGATTACAGGCCTGGGCCACCGAGCCTTTTGAGCGCTCCTTGGGGAAACAGCCTTAGGGTGGAGGGGCGCAACCGCTTGGGCACGAGGCCTCTTACACTCCTCCCTTCCCCTCCCTCTGGGCTCTGGGACAAATCACTCCTTGCCCGGTCACCCCGTTCCCAGATGTCCTCCCTTAAAGGTACGACTCAGGTTCTCAGGGGCACAGAAGGCGAAGGGGGTGCTCCGCGACTGCCCAACAACCCAGACACCCCATGCTTCCCGCTCCCCATCAGCCGGAGCGCCCGGGCTCTGCGGCAGAGTTCTTCCTGGGAGCGGAGGCCAAGAAGGGCGAAAGTTGACTTTCCAAGTTGCTGGGTGCCACATTCAAACTTTTATCCTTTTTGGACAAATTAATGAGCAATTTAATTAATAAAATCGGAGGGTAGCGTAAGTGCTATGGTAATGAAGTTAAATGAGCGCCCAGTAAAATATTCACTAATCCAGCGCGTTGCCAAACACCCCCGATTCTGCTTAACACTAGAAGGGGTTTGAGCACCGTAATGAGATTCCTCTGTCTGCTAATTAATTGACACGCTTCTGAATATTCATACCAGCCAGCACCAATACGTTCCTAATTGCGCCGAGGAACAGATCTCAGAGGAAAGTAAATCGCCATAGACTTAATTAAAATAATGTATTCCAGACCCAGGACGGGGGAGATGAGACGTTTGCCTTCGAGCGCGCTGCGAAGTGGCACCTGCTGGTGGAAGGAGCGATATCAAACGTGGGCGCCGGGTGGACCTCGGTGGCGTGGGACGCGGAGGGAGGGAGGTAGGGAGGGCGGCCGCTGCGGAAAGCGACCCCCGGGCGGAGCGCGGACGCCGCGATCGGGAGGTGGCGGCCCCGGGGGCGTCCTCGCGCGCCCTGCGCTCCGCTAGGTGCCACGCCCGAGGAGGGCCCGCCGGGAGGGGGTCTGGAACCCCGCCCGGCCAGCTGTCCCGGCTCAGCCCCGTGCAGTCCCAAGCTGGTCCGAAATGCTGTCTGCAGGGCCACGTGGAGAAACGTCGTCCCGGCCAGAACATTCCTGGAGAAACTTTTTCCTGTAGAAGCCGCCACAGCTCGAACGCTCTCGGCCCGCGTCGCGATCGGTGTGAGTGGGGGAGGGTACCCTCCGGGACTCCGCGGGTGAGGGTGCACAGGCCTCGGTCCTGGGCACCCTGCTATCCTCTCTCCGTCGGCTGCCACCCGTGAGGAGCGGCTGTCGTCCCCAAGTTGGAGCGGCCGAGTTCCCGGGCGTGTCCTCTCCTTCGCGACGGGTCCCGCGCCGCGCGCGCTCCAGACGCTCCAGCCCACGTCTGCACACCGCCGACCCTGTTCCTGACTTGAACGCTCAGCCATTAAAAAAAAAAAAAAAAAAAACTACCTCGTGCAAATGAAATAAACTCGTCTAACTAGGAAAAGACGCGTCTCTCCCCTCCCACCCCTTCTTTTAGGAAAAAAAAAAAAATTACTACAGGTTAAAAACTAAGAAGAGTTTATTCGAAGGCATACAAATGCATATTTATTATACACATGTAGGCATTAACAATGTAAATTACACCGCCAGCAGTTGCTGGTTGTTTATTCATTAGATCTTTAGAAAATCTACATTGCCTCTAGACAGCGCCATGATAATGTGAAACATACAAGCAGTTTACATAACCAGCTCCGACGCGGGCCGCGCGCTCCGCCACTCCGAGTCATCAACAGGTCGCGGGCGAGCGGACTCCAAGGGGAAAGTCCTCAGCTGCCGACCAGGACCGCCGATCCAGGGGGCCTGTGGCGCCCGCGGCCCCCTCTTCTCGGTGAGGGGCGTGAAACGCGGAGACCGAGGCGCCCGGCCGCTCTGTATTCCACCACGTTGTGGGTAGCTTTAATTTTCTTGGCAATTAAAGGGGGGGGGGGGGTCGGCGAAAAGAGAAAGGACCGATCTGACGCAAAGAACCCTACCCGCTGTAGGCGCTCAGTCAACACGGCGAGTCCAACCCGCTCTCCAGCGCGCAGGAAGGGAAGGGTTTCTTTACTGTAGGCGCGGAAAGGACAGTCGCCTACCTCGGTTAGGGGAAGCCACCAGCTCCGCCACCGGAGTCAGTACGGCCGATCCAGGGTCCTGGAGGCCAAGACGGCCACCTGCTGCCCCGCCTCCGCGCGGTCGCTGAGCGGTCCGCGGGCCGAAAGGGCCGGCGCCTGAGCCGGGGCGCGGCACGGCGGCGTGCACAGTTTAATCCGTGCATTTTACACCGAAGTGTTTCCCACATTCTTTTTCAATAAAAAGAGTGAGTGAAAACCAACAAGGGGTGCGTGCTTACAGGGCCGTCGGCGTGGGGGCTCCGGGCTTCCTGAGGGCCCCAACTCTAAGAGCCCGAGTCTCCTAAACCTCGCGCGGTCCCTCGGCCGGCCCGGCGGGGCTGCCGGGCCAGCGGAGAGTGCGGGCGGCTGTGGCACCGGGGTTTTCTCTTCCGCCCTCCTTCTCTCGTCCCTCGCCTTTCCGCGAGGCCGACGGGGCACCGTGGGGAAAGGAAATGCCCTACGCAGGTAGCTGCGCCACGGGAAGAGCCGGAGCGATCGGGGTTCGCGGGAGTTGAAACTGGAGGCTGAGGGGGGAGAAGAGACAAAGGCAGAGGAAGGGCACCGGAACAAGGGCGGGCGCTTCCACCAGCCCCCCGGGGAACGTGGTCTCCCCCCGCGCCCCGACAGCCAGCGCCCGGCGCGGCAGGCGCCCCGGACCCGCAAGCGCACCGCTGGGGTCGCGCGTGGGGTGCGCGGACGTCGCGCGCAGTCCCGGGCCCCGGTGCGCCTCGAACCCGCGGCGGGCCTCGGCGTCCCCGAGCCGCTGCCGCCGCCTCCCCAGGCCCCGCAGGCCCCGCCCCAGCCCTGCCCAGCCCGGGAGGCCGCTCCCCAGCGGCCGCGGGCTTTTCTCTTTTTCAAACCCGCTTTGTGGGTGGCGGCTCAGCGGGGGGTGCACGGACACAAAACAACAAAAAAGCCCCAAAGAAAAAGGGGGGAGAGGGAGGGGCAGAGAGAGGGAGTGGGAGGGAGGGAGGGAGAGAGAGAGAGAGAGAGAGAGAGAGAGAGAGAGAGAGAGAGAGAGAGAGAGAGAGAAACCTTCACATCGAACAGTTTTAACCTTCCCCGGAAGAGTGCCTCCTCGGGTCCGAAGGCCGCCGGAGTTTCTACCCTTACAGCGCGCCTGCCAGCCCCGTTAAGCGCTCCTCCCAGGAAACCTCAGCAAACAAAGGTGCGGTCCGGGGTTTTAAGGCTGGAGACCTACGAATTACTGGGCTTCAAACAAATTAAAGTCGCGGGGTGGGGGGAGTGTACCCCCAATCTAAAGCGTTCTGATTGCCAAACTCAAAAGTCGGCGGTGTCCCTCTCCAGCAACTTTATCCAGACTTAAGAGCAAAGTTCATTTTAACCTCCTGTCTGGGACGGGTCTCGACACTTTATTGCCTTTCCTGTTT
This sequence comes from Ctenodactylus gundi, assembly GCA_004027205.1. Lineage (NCBI taxonomy): Eukaryota > Metazoa > Chordata > Mammalia > Rodentia > Ctenodactylidae > Ctenodactylus > Ctenodactylus gundi. The sequence continues at coordinate 45,046 of PVKB01005125.1, read as the reverse complement.
CTTTCAGGACACTCCAAGGGACACTGTAAGATCGTTAGCCTGTTCATCAGAAGCGCTGAAACACTTTCTGAGGCTAAAACACTACTTTTCCAAAACTCACCCTAACCAAAAATAACACATGAAGAGCGGGAGCCCGCCCAGAGATGGGAGTTTTGTTTCTTTAATTCACAGCAAACAATTTCTGACAAAGAAATTCATATGAAAAGTATAGGGTGATTTTTCTCCTTTTTCCCCTTTAAAAAAGACCCTCTTCTCCACCCCGCTATTAAACAAAACACACTAGCTTTTTCTGGGTGGCACTGCGCAGAAGTTGATTCAGTTTTGACAATGTTGTTTCGCTATCATTTGCTATTTTGCGTGAATGGGAGCGGTCCCCCCTTTTACAACATTTATTTCCTATTATGGAGAGGTGCAGCAGTTGAGGGCAGACATGTGAAAGTAGCTGTTTGATTCGCTTTTTCATCCCTCTGACCCTGCTTTTGTCCCCCCTCACCCTGGGAATGTCACGCCTCGCTACTTCACTTTGAGACGCTCGAGAAAGTGGCTTTGTTATTCGCTTTTAGACATACACGAAATTGTTCTCATCCCCCGCTGTAAAAGATACTTCACATCAGGGCTCGGTTCACAAGTGCAATGCAATTTGGCTTAGTCCAACCTTTGTTCCGCTTGTACAAATGAGCGAACAGTGCACACATTATACAGTTGATCTGCTGCTGTCTTAACCTCGGAGTTAGGGGCTGGGAGAAAAGCAAGTTAATCCCTTCAATACCCACGTAGCTTGAGCAATATTTCCTCCCATAAAAAAATAATAGATCTGAATTGCTGCTTCTGTTTCACACCGGGCAAAGCACAAGTGAGAAGGTTTAGCGGCTGCCGCAACATTCTCCCTCCAGCCTTTTGCAAT
>PVKB01005125.1:0-44042 GCA_004027205.1 Ctenodactylus gundi | reverse complement strand
TGGCCACTCCCATTCCCCTCCCTCCTGGGGCAGGAGCAAAGCAGACCTAAACCCAGGTGTCCCAGGCCCTGCCAGGGACCCTACTCGCCCGCAGCTGCAGACCAGGACCCAGAAGATCACCCCCTCCGCTTGGACGGGGTCAAGAGTCCGCAGAGGTGGGTAACTTTCCTCAAGATAGAGCCAGCAGCGAGCTGAGAGCTGGTATCAGGCAGCAGGCTATCCATCAAAAGTTTCCTTACAGCGGGCGTGGCGGGGGGGGGGGGGGGCGCCAGTACTCTTGGCACTCAGAGTGTCGCGAGTTCGAGGCTAGCCTGGGCTCCGCAGCGACTCTTGTCTCAACAAAACAACGTAAATGAAACTAAACATAAAACGTTTCTTGTCAGCCTCCCAGAGTCTAGGTGCAGTGCCACCTTCGCCCAGTCCCCAACTGACCAGACGGGTGTCTGCAGGGTTCCCCACTGACCCTTCTCACTAGTTGGTAAACTGCTCCCTTCCGGCGGCGGCAGGCAGGTACCGGGTCCTTTCTCCGCCCCTTGGCGACCAGCACCCGAGTGGAAAGTGTCTCCGCTCTCTCGGGCAGTTTGATTTCCAGCGAGGCTCGGCCAGAGAGGTCAGGGAGAGAGGGCTTAGAACCCCAGGACACTCGCGCGGGGGGTCTTGGGCCTGGGTGTCTTCTGGGTCGCTGGGACCTTGAGGAACATCGCGGAGCTGGGGAAGGCGAGGGGGGCAGGCGGGGGCCCGGGTCTCTGTGGACCGGCCGCCACCGGGACGTCCCAGGACCTCAGGGTTTTTTCTTTTTTTCTTTTTCTTTTTTCTTTTTTTTTTTAATTGACCGCTGACAGGCCGAGGGAGTTTGTTTTAGTACTGAATACCCCGGGAACAAATCCCTTTGAAAGGAGAGCTAAGTCGTTTCACGCCAACGAAGCGCAGGTTTGGTGGAGAATGAGCACTGGGACAAAGCGACGCGGGGCGGAGGGGTGCGGCGCGGGTGCCCAGGACGCGCGCAGCACCCACGGGCCGGGCAGGGGCACCGCGCGGACCCGAACCCCGCCAGCAACCGGTCCGCTGCCAGGCGGGTAGAACCAAGGCAACAGCGAAGGGGACCGGGGCGCTGGGGAGAGGGGGTCCAGGGGGACCGGGCGGAGGAGCGCGAGGAGGGGACGTCCCGGGCGCGCGCGGTGCGCTTAGCAAGGGGGGCGGCGGGGATTGTTTTTGGCGCGTAGGAAACTCTCGGAACGGCTGGGCACTACTCTTCACCTCCCTCCGAGTCTGGTAAATATTTTCCGGAGTGTGGACGGAGAAGCTGGCGGGGGGCTAGGGAGGGTGGTCCCTGCCTGCAGCCCCAGTTCCTCGCTTGCACGCTCTCTTTCTCTGCACACGCACGCGCGCGCGCATGCACGCACGCACACACACACACGCACGCACACACACCTGCTTGACAACAGAAGGAATCAAAATCAATATTGTATTTGTCACCCCTCTGTCTCCTTTTTACTCCCTCGGCAGCCCGGGTGCCACTGAAGCGAATTGTGGATTTATGGAAGGAAATTAGCATAAATTATTAGGAAATCTGTAGCCGTGTGTGGTCCAGCTTGTGGGAAAAGAGGCTATTGCGAACTCTCCAAGCAGAAAGGGGGCCGGCGGAGGGCTCCACGCAGGCGAGGGATGGCCATGGCGCAGAAGAGAGCTCCATTCGGCTTGCACATGGGTGTAATTGACTTATGCGTATTTTATACAGTTTTCCCAACAACTCTCTAAGCCTCCGGGTCGGATGTGCCCTCCCCCCATCTTCTGTTTGCTTTGGGTTCAGTACAATAGACTCTGACGCACTTTTCAGGATTTTTGCGAAGTGCCCTTTCCCTCCCCTCCTGATAATACCAGCCTTGAAATGCTGCAAATCGCATGCAAATCCTCCCTCCCTCCCGTGCTCCCTCCCGGGGGCTTTGCAGACCTCCCGCAGGAACCCACAGCGGACTTTGCAGCAAAGCGCAAGTTTCCAATGGGCATCTCACAACTTCTCGCATAGCGAGGCAAGCTCGGGTGATTTGGTGCGATTTACTTAATTAATCCTGCGGGCGGGCAGTGAGCCTCCAGGTCGGCTCCTACGTCGCTAAGATTTGAAGATCCCCGGGTCACGGATTCCTATGGGTGTCAGCATATGTCCCAAACTTGGCGGTGACAACCTTCCTGGGGAGACGGACAAAGATTTACTCCAAATTGAGTTAAAAAAAAAAAAAAAACCGAACGTCTCCACTCTGAGAATTTAATCTTCTGTTTGCACTGAGCACTGATTTCGACAGACACAATGGTCCTTCCAAGGGACACGAAATGCCAGTTGTGAAAACAAGAAGACGCTGCTCTGGCCCGTCCCCCTTCCGCACGGCGCGCCCACGCCGGGCAGGACAGGATCTACCCGCTGCCAGCACGGCTGGGGAAAGACTTTTCGCTCCTCCGGTCATCACCTCCAATCCAACCAGCCTAGTACTCGGTCTCAAGAGGGACTGCCGCTCGCTAGCTAACAGGGCAACGACAGCCCCCGGGGCCGGACAGGGGCCTCTCCAGCCAGGAGCACTCCTACCTTTGCCTCTACGGTCTGCTAGCACCTCTAAGGTCAGCAGGAGTCAGGAGCAAGCAAGACTTGGACTAGCACCTTTCCACGATGGAAAAACCACAAGTCTTCCCCACTTTTCCTCCGCCTCCGGGTTCCCTCAACGCCCCCCCCCGCCCCCGGCTCTTTGGGCTCCCCAGCTCCTCCCACCTCCAGAACCCTTAAGCCAGATGTACCCGCGCCATGGAAGAAAAAAAAAAAAAAAAACCGCACCTCGTTCCGGGCCGAAGCACGCGCAGCCCTGGCGCCCGAGGCGGGCCTAGATCCCACCCGGGCTCGCCGGTTAGACCCCCGCCCAGGGCAGGCCCTTTATCCGCCGGCGGCAGGTCGCGCCCCCACCTGCTCCCGCTCGCGCCCACCTCCTCCTCCCGGGTCTATTCTCCGAATTAAGAAGGTGACATTATTCTTTTCCTTGAAGCACTTCTGTTAATATTGGAAAACGTGCGCTTGCATCTCAAGCGAGGCAGCCCAGGCGCCAGGCCCATTTCAATATTAATGAAATTGTTTAATCTCCTAAATTCATCGTGTTTAAGTTACGTTTTGGTGAGTTATTGACCGCCACCGAAACGGTGGTTAATGAAGTTGTGTTCGTGTGCGTGCTCGCGCGCTCAGAGGTCTTTCTCAGGCTCACCCCACACCGCCCCGCCAAGAACCCGCTAACGTGACTTCAAGTCCACACCCAGACCTTCCCTCCACCATCTATCTCCTGGAAACAAAAAAGCGAGGGGTGGGTGGGGGGTGGAATCTCACACACATTTCCCGACTTGGAGGACGACTCCGTGTAGGGCGTAGGAACTGAGATTTTTAACGACATGGCACAATGGATTTCTTTGTAAAAGCACCGAGGTCCAGGCGCGTGCAGCAGCGCGTGTGAGCCCCCGGCGCCTACTCACGGACTGCGCATGCAGGCGGGGTCGACTTGCTGTTGACTCCATAGCAGTTTGATGATGATGGCGGTGATGATGATGGTCATTCATGGAACCCTCCCAAATCCGAAAAGAAACGAGCCTCCGCGCCGCAAGGGGCGGAGGGACCCTGGGCCCGTCTCCCCACCCCCACTCCGACTCCCTCTCAAAGGAAAACTCTCCCCTCCTTTGCAAGTCTTAGGAGGCAGTGCTGTTTTCTTAGGACCGCGGGTAGCTCTGGCGGGGCTCTCTCTGCCTACACCCTAAATAAAGTCTTCTTAGGTTAGACAAAGAAAAATAAATAAATAAAAGTGTGAATGGATGAGTGTGTGCGTGTGCGCGGGGAGGGAGCACTGGCGTAAGGGGAGTGGGGGGATCCGGCTGTAAAATGCAAAACTCATGAACTTTCCGGAAACGCCTGAGTCCTAAAGTTTCAAACACCTGGGGATAGCGAAAGGTCCTGCGGGTGATAAAGTGTGTGGCACTTCCGCCTGGCTAGGTTCGCACCCCGTCCCCCCAGCTGCCCCTGGAGCCGTCGCCCCCAAACTACTCCAAGGCGTTCCAGGCGGAGAGCTTGCTACTTGGCGCGCACGAACCATCTTTCCTTTTTCTTTTTAATTTGGCCAATACATTTACATTCGAGGTGGCTTTTAAAAGGGGCTCTCCGGTTCCATTTTTGCATTTTTGAAACCTCATCACTTTTTTTTAAAGCTATACACCCCACTGTGCAGCGCTGAAGTAGCAGCGGCAAAGGTCAAATCCAACTTGGGCCCCTTCGAGGACTGGGGGTGGGGGAGAGAGGGTTCATTATACTAAACCATGCAACCAACCCCCAGCCGGCCGTGCCCAGCGGAGGGAAAGGGTCGGTCCGAGGGAAGCGGGGCCTGAGGTTGGCCAACCATACAAACCGGTTACAACGCCGAGGAGCCGGGCACCCCCGGCGAGCCGCTCCCACGTCCCACGGCCTCCGCGCGCAGCTCCGTCTGCGAACGTGCGTGGCGGACGCTCCCGCTCCAAGGCCCGGCCTCCGCTCCCTCCGCGGACGCCGGTGGCCTGGGCTCTCCCTTGCGCCCAGCCCCGGGCTCCGAGTGATCCCATTGGCCAAGGTGTCTGTGTAAGTAGGTGCGGGAGGGCGCTGGGCCGGCCGCGCGCGCCGCCGGCTCGGCCCCGCCCCCCGCACCCCGCGCCCCGCCCCCCTCCCAGGGCGATTGTCATATGATAGCTAAGAAGTGGCACATTAATGAAGCGCCGCTACAGGGGTCTTTTCTGCTCCTGTCACCGCTTAAAACTATCAGATGGTTCGAGGGCGGACATGGAGGCAGCCACCTAGCCAGCGCCGCAGCGCAGCCCACAGCAGCGCCCTCCGCAGCCCGAGGCCGACGCCAGCCCGGACTCCGCCGCCCGCGGAGTCGCCGGGCCGGCCCGGGAGGCAGCGCGGCGGAGCCGGGGCGCAGGGCCCCCCTGCGGGGCCGGGCTGCGGACCCACCGGAGCCCCGGCGCGGCGCGTGGGCCGCTCGCCGAGAGCCACGCGTGGCCGGCGAAGCCGTCTCGGAGGCGGACGCGCAACTTGGCGCAACTTTAAGGTGAGCGGCGGCTCTGGGCCCCGTCCCCGAACCGGTTCCCGCTGCGGGTGCCCTTCCTGTCCCGCGGCCGCGCGCCCCTCGCCCGCTCCCACCTCCCGCAGCCGGCGCCCCCCCCCCGCCCCAGCTCAGCGCCGGCGGTCCCGAGGCAGAGCCCCCAGATCCGCCCCTCAGCCCGCACCCCGACATCCCCTCTCCAGATCCGCTCCTTAGCCCGCCCCAACCCGCACCCCAAGTCCGCCCCCGCGGCCCCTCCCCCGGCCCAGCTGACCCGGGCGTCCCCGCGGCCCGTCCGTCCCTCCGCCCCAGGTCCGGCCCGCCACCGGCCCGCGCCCACCCCGAGCTCGCCGGGCGCGCGCGGGAAGATGCCGCGGCCGGGCCGCAACACGTACAGCGACCAGAAGCCGCCCTACTCGTACATCTCGCTGACCGCCATGGCCATCCAGAGCTCGCCCGAGAAGATGCTGCCGCTGAGCGAGATCTACAAGTTCATCATGGAGCGCTTCCCCTACTACCGGGAGAACACGCAGCGCTGGCAGAACAGCCTGCGCCACAACCTGTCCTTCAACGACTGCTTCATCAAGATCCCGCGGCGGCCCGACCAGCCGGGCAAGGGCAGCTTCTGGGCGCTGCACCCCAGCTGCGGGGACATGTTCGAGAACGGCAGCTTCCTGCGGCGCCGTAAGCGCTTCAAGGTGCTGCGGGCCGAGCCGCTGGCGGCGGGCAAGGCGGGCGACGCGGCGCAGCTGCTGCAGCAGCAGGCCAAGCTCCGGCTGGGCGCCCCGCTGCCTCCCGTGCCCGCCTACGGGCTGGCGCCGCCCGCGGGCTTCAAGCACCCCTTCGCCATCGAGAACATCATCGCTCGCGAGTACAAGGTGCCCGGCGGGCTGGCCTTCCCCGCCGTGCCGCCCGTGCCCGCCGCCTACCCGCTGCCCAACCAGCTGGCCGGTGTGGGCAGCTCTCTCGGCGCCGGCTGGCCGCACGTGTACGGCTCGGCGGGCGTCCTCGACTCGGCCGCGCCGATCGCCATGGCCGGCGGCGACTACGGCGCCTACGGGGTGCCGCTGAAGCCGCTGTGCCACGCGGCGGGCCCCGCGCTGCCCGCCATCCCCGTGCCCATCAAGCCCACGCCCGCGGCCGTGCCCGCGCTGCCCGCGCTGCCCGCGCCCCTGCCCGCGCTGCTCTCGAACTCGCCGCCCGCGCTCAGCCCCACGTCCTCGCACACCGCCACCAGCCAGAGCAGCCCGGCCACCCCCAGCGAGACGCTCACCAGCCCGGCGTCCGCTCTGCACTCGGTGGCGGTGCACTGACGCCGCGCGCCCGGCCCCGCGCTCCGCGGCCCGCCTCCGCGCCACCCGGCCGGCCAGTGCCCCGCTCCGCCCGAGGCAGCGGCGCTCGGCACCCGGGACAGTGAATACAAACTGCCGCGGGGCGCCAGAGGGCTCCGGGCCTCCCGCCCGAGCGAGCTGCCCTCCCCCGGCCGCGGCCCCTCCCGCTCCGGGCCGGGAGTCCCTCGGCGCCTCCCGCCCCGCCCGGCGGCGGGCCCCGCGCACGGCAGGCCCGAGGAACGGGCTCGGGGGCCCCGGGGCACGTCCCAGGCCGCCCGCGGGGCCGGAACTCCGCGGCCTCGGACGCCGGTCGCCCTCGAAGGACCCGTCACCATCTCTCCAGCCCGCTGTCCCCGCCCCTCCGGCGGCCTCCCGAGCGCGGCCCCGCTCGGGGCTGCTGCTGTCGCCGTCGCCACCGGCGCCACCGCTCTTCGGTGTCTTGTCCGTCCTTCGCCCGAGGCGCCGGGCGCTGGGCGTGGGGAGGCCGGCTGCTGAGCCGAGAAGGGGGCCCAGTCCTCCTCGCGAGCAAAATAAAACTAATCGTCACCTCGTCTTGTTTACAAAGCACCCGGAAACATGTCAACAGTGAACTTGAATCTGCCTTGCCAGGAGGGCGGGTGGGCAGAGCCCACTTTACAAGTACCTGTCGCAATGTGAATGTCTACTCTTCATTTCGGGCCGGGTTTAGGGGAGGGGAGGGGGTGGGGTGGGAAAGTTCGTTGGGGTGTTAACTTTCTTACGACCTAGGAACCTTCTTAGCTATTTATTTTATTGAAGAAAGGAAAAAGGAAGGGAAGATGAAAGGAGAGAAAAAGGAGGAAAAATAAGCCCAAGCTCAGAAAACAGCGAGGGCGGCCTGCACAGCACAGACAGGCCGGCTGCAAACCGGAAGGGGACTTTCTGCTTGTTACCAGAACTTTTCCACGAAGGTAAAAGGCTGCAAAGAGATGTGACTAGCTGTGAATAGGAATGATTATACACTGTGTAAAACGCACTTTTGTCTGCTGTATTCCCTTAGAATCTTAGGTACTTTGCAGAAAATGAACTGTTGTTCTGTTGTGACCTGCTTAAGTTAAAAAAAAAGGTAGTGTCGTCAGAGCTGTACAATTTTTTACCTCTCATGTTCTGTACAGAATTAGCATGGCATTTTAAATATTGATGTTCCCCTTCCCAGCATGCCTGTTTTAAGACAAAGAATTTTAAAAAAGGTGTCTACATTAAATTATGACCTAGTCTAAATAATATTTTCTCATTAAAATATGTAAATTCAAATTTTAGTTTCGTGTGTTTTTGAAGAGTTGCTGCCAACTGCGACTTTAGTAAAGATGTTAATGTCCTATTGCTTCCATGAGTTGGCCCCCCACAGTACCAAGTCCTCTGCCTAAGTCCTATCTGTTGTGAAACCAGCCAGGCCTCCCCTAGTGCACAGCTAGCTCCTGGCAGGAGTCGTCCAGGGGGACTCTGGCAAGCATTTGTGTGCTGGGAAACAGGAAGCAATGTATTTCTATCATAAGTCAGGTGCACAGAGGTAGTGCTAAAAAAAAAAACTTACTGGAAAAAACATACTACTTGTATATTTTGTCTATCTTTTAAAAATCCCTATTATGAACTATGCAGCACTTACATAAATATAAGTTGATGTAGAAACCAAATAGAAAAAGATTGGAAAAGTAAAAGTGGACTTACTTACATTCTGACGCATCTTCTTTGGAGAGCGAATTGCATTTCTGTGGTCCTTGAAATTGTTGCACTTGTTGAAATTTTCTTTTTTAGAAATCACCTCATGGCTCACTTTCCATGCTAAGAAAGCTGCTCTCTGCCAATGGGACAGATGTTGCTCACTCCTTCTTGTGGGGAAATGATGTTTGATGCATTTGTTTTAAAGACCAAAAAAAAAAAAAAAGTTTTTTAAAAAAAAAAAATGCCTGATACTCACTACTTGCTTTTCCTCAGCTGTCATCTGCAGAGAATTAAAATTGGCCAAGAATTTTTGGCTCAAAGCTAATGGACACTTTATTGAAGGGGGTCCCCATATTTCCAGGGTGAGGTGTGCATTCAGCTACTGAAGTTACAGGACAAAGAGCAACTTAAGTGGTGATTAACACTTTACTGTGTGAAATGATTAAACAAGAGACCCTGGTGCAAGCAAGGCAAGGAAACCACCTAGAAACCGGCAAACACCGGCGAGGACCATCCTCCACTGCACCTGGGACACTGCAGATGTAGGGGGTCACCTGGAAAACAATCCGGGATCAAGGCGGAGGGTCATTAATCCTGTTGTGACCATTTATTTTTAAAGGAAGGATCCCACACACAGGCAAGAGAGGGGGGAAAGTGCAAAATAAATGAATCACTGGATTGATTAAAATGCATGAAGCTCCCGAGGCTCCTCAGACAGCGCACAACTACACTCATTCATCAAGCTCAATTCACAATTATATAAACAAGATCAGCCAAGGAAAGCGGAGGACTCAGCACCCTGGGCTAGGAAACTCCGAAACTTAGTTCTCAACAAGAAATCATCTGCTTCTTCTTCTTTTTTTTTTTTTTAAGAATGAAATACATCTTAACTTTCTAGCCAAATAAAATTAAGTCAGTCTCTGGGATATTCCCATCTCATCAAATTTAGTAACCCTGAATTTGAGCTGAGGCTGGCTAGAAGGGAAACTTGGGGGGCTCCCAGGGGCCTCTAAATCAGCTGTAGATGAAGAGTTTATGTCTCATCGGCGTCAGTTAAACTAGTCCAGGTGCTAGGATGCCCTGATGGGTTGCTGTGAAGCCCTGAAGATCCGCTCACACACGTAATCCACACAGCGAACCCGGCGCAGATCCCATTTCTGATTCTCAGCGGAGGAGAGGGTTCAACCCGGATTTGAAAGTGCTCTTTTCAGCTGGTAAGTTCGTCATGGTGTTGCACAGAATGAAATAACTCCGGGCATTGTGGGCCTCCTTTCACAACTGCGGGCATCTCAGACCAGCCGAATGAGGAAAGTAAGAAAGAAAAAACTCAACAAAACGCAAAGCCCACGGATATTCTGACCTCCCCCAGAAGCCCGCGCTGGCCCACGTTGTCCCTGCCTTTACCCCTCGATTGGGGACCTGCACCCCGGTTAGCTCAAGTGCCCCACAAATAAGGAAGTGTGTAACTAGGGTGCCCTCAATGGCTGTCTTTGTCATGTTAAATCGCTTCACCTGGCTCCGATCCAACACACGCAGCGTTAAAACTGGAGGAGCCCGCATCCCGGGCCAGCGAGAAGGTGCATGCCCACCAGTCTCACCCTGAGAACCAGCAGTTTGTGCTAAGTACCGACTGGATTTCGACTTAGGTTTCTGATCCTGAAGCTTGGTCGTTGTGTTGTGACACACTTCAGTGTGTGACTTTATCTCCACCACCACCCCCCTCCGCTTTCTGAGTGATCTGAGGCCAGGCTCCTACCCTGGATGGGTTCCGTGCCCTTTCCCAGGAGGGAAGCTGTCCAAGGGCTCGCCGCTCCTCCTGGCTGAGCTGGGGGGGCTTGCAGAGGCCTGGAGACTCAAAGGAACGCGGCTGGTTCATGATTCTCGCTGTGACCTAAATAGTCCAGCCGGGGTTTAATTCCTCTAAGTGGATGGGAGCTTGGAGTGTCCAGGAAGCCCGGGCCGCAGCAGGGTAGGGAGAGGGGTGGGGAGGCGACAGACCCAGACAGGCCCTGCGGACGGTGGGATTCACGCAGCCCCTGCATCCATTGCGGGGGGGGGGGGGACATGCGAGGGAGGAGGAGGGATCCGTTATGCTTTTACAAACGAGGACGCCCTTTGTCAGCCGTATTATTCATTTAGGAACCTCGCTCTGGGTCTGTTCTTAAATTCCTAATGTAAATGTCGATTAATTTCTTTTGCTCCTAAAAGCCACGTAGGCGCGGAGACACCCAAACAAAAACCAAAACAAAAACAACCCACCCCGCCGGCTGCGAAGCCTCAAAGGGGATGCGTTTGTTTCGTTTAAACTAACAACAAATTATCTAATTAATATGTTTCAATTACAGCATGAAAGGGCCAGCTCGGAGACCGCCCGCCGTGGGGGCACAATGGCCCCCGGAGCCCGCCCGAGGAACTTACAATAACTCCACATCTGTTTCTTTCTTTCTCACTTTTTCAGTCTAAAACTCCTCTCGAGATCACTTCACATCACAGCCTGAGTTATGAAATATGTCCCCGTGTCCGAGGGGGACGAAGCGGTGCCACGGAGCCCGCGTCTGCAGGCATGAAACAGAAAGCCCATTGAGGAACATTAAACAAATATATTAGAATTCTGTCACTTTATGCAATTGAGTAGATCAAATGAGGGGTCCCGGCCACTTCATTCACTCGAATAGAGAACGCGAAGAATAGCTCCCGAGACAAGGCCACCGATGTAGGGTTAGCTCCTTTTTACTGGGAGACAAAAAGGCTGAATTTTCACAAACACATTGCTGACTCGGGGACTAGGAAACCGGCACTGGAACCCTTTTGGAATTTAAATTCATTTTATCTTCCTGTGGCTTTGGGGGATCTGTTTGCACTACAGTGAGAGGTGCTGGCCTCCTCCGGCCTCTGGAAAGTGGGGGAGGGGAAGACAGTGGGTGGGGACGGGGGAGGGGGCAGCCTCGGAATCCCAGGGAGCTGCTGGGATCCACTGGCCCTGGGGCGAGCAGACCTAGAATCACCATCCCTCCCTCCCTTTCTTCCGTCCTTCTTGGTTTGGGTTGTGTCAACAGCTTGTTTTCCAACACCAGAACACACCGCAGCTGGGTTGTTCCGTTTCTTTTTCCTGCTAATAGTTCCTTAATGTCACAACTTGCTGAGCAGCTGAAGAGCTGAGTTTCCCGCCTCACCTGCTTGGTCTGTCTCCAGGCTAACTCTCTCTCTCTCTCTCTCTCTCTCTCTCTCTCTCTCTCTCTCTCTCTCTCTCTCCCCTCCCTCTCTCTCCTCTCTCTGCCTCTCTCCTCCTTTCCCTTTTTGCCAGCTACCTATTTGAGCTAACTTCTATTTCAACACTCAGAAAGAAGTCTCTTCCTTCCAGAGACTCCAACCAACCCGTAGTCCAGAGGCCCTTGCCCTTAAAAAAAAAAGTTGTAAGGAAAAATATAAAAACAAAATAAAGCAGATGTTGTTCCTTGGCATATTAACTGTGTTATATATTTTACATGTTACGCAAGACAATTCCTGTGCACTCAGGGAGGCCTGCGCAAGCTGAAATGCTGGACACTCCTGGGTCAGAATTTCCAAGTGAGAATTATCCAACATTTTCATCAAATCACAAAGCCAGGGTGAACGAGGCCCTCCGTGGGCCCTTTTTTTTTTTTTTGCCGTGGGAAACACCACAGACTTAGGTGAGCAACCAGCTGACAGGCTCCCAGGAAAGAGAAGGAAGAGCTTCTGAGCTGTCACCCAAAGGGATGAACCAATTTGCCTCAAACTTGAAATTAAAAGGGCAGGGTGTCTGCTTTCAGTGAGAAAGTAATGGGTTTTCTATTGTATTTTTTAAAATGTTGTCTTGTACTGTTTCTAAGTGCGCTGGGACCATCAGTGCTTTCTTAAATTTTATTTTTTTTTAAATGTCGTAAGGCCACATCTCTTACTGTCATTCAGTTCTTGGGATAGGTGTCTGGGGCTGGGGGTGGGAAGAAAAGAAGGAGCTAGACCTCCAGGTATGGGAAGATGTTCAAGACACAGCTGGTTGTTTTAATAATCAGAAGATCTCAAACTCACTGGAACTAACTATAAACAAGTCGGAAATTACCCTCGGAGTAGAGTGTTCCTTCCAGAGCACCATGAGGAACACCAGACAGAGCTCTTCTTTGGGGGCAGGCTGTGGCCTGTGTCTGCAAATGACTGGTGTCATGTCAGCTATAGGCTTCTGAGGGAACAAACTCTCTCCCTGCATTAATTACAGCAGGTTCAGCTCCCAGATAAAAAGCATTCTTTAAGGATCTGTTGTTTGGAGGCATTGTGACTTTATTTCAGACTCCATGGCCTGAATATTTTTATTGATTCAATTGATGTCTTTCCCAAAATATTTCCTCCGGGATTACTGAGGAAGGCAGTGCAGAAAGAGCTGTGGAAAGAGCAATTTTTTCCTAATTCTGCATTGGCTACAGATTTCTCTTTTGTGAGAAACAATGTGTTTGTCCAGCAATGCCAACACAGAGTAGCAGTAGAAAACTGTTCAACAAAGGATCTTCATTTTCTGTCACTTAGAAGCAGTTTAGTATTTATTAAGTCCTATCTGGAGTGTTTCCCACTAATTAGAGCAGCTCCTTGGAGAGACATCAGACCAAGACTGTCTTGATACAACAGAGACCTCGGAGCACCTGAGCTCCCCAGCGGATCCTCAGCCACCATCTAGCCAGAGCTGCACGGGCTGATCCCGTGCAAACACCTGCACGATTTTACCTCTTCACCCACCGGCAAAAGATCAGGTTCCATCTCACTCTGGATACCATGATATTTATGTTGGCTTTGGGAAAGGATTTTTTTCCTCAAAATTGCTGGCATAATTTCATATTGGAGGACAACCTAATACTCCCAATGTTCTGCAGATACGCCAGGATGAGCCAGGTATTTCTACCTGTCCTGGTGCTGTGTGTGGATGGGCAGGGAGGGGACAAGGGAGGGGACAAGGGCGGAGATAAAACTGCCTGATTCTCAGGTTGTCTTGAGTCCTGTCTATGAAGCGATTCCTGACTCTGGTCCCTAGCACACAAAAACAATTGATATAGGAAGGACTGTGGGTTTAGCTGAGGTAGAATTTTTTCCTCTGGGCGTCACTTGGCAAGAGTATTGATGGAGACTAGGTCTCCCCTCTGATGTTGAGTTTGTAAGAGTAAACCATGTGGATACATCGCAGTCGACTTGACTTGCGGATGCTCTTGGCTTTAAGAAAAGGAGGGCCCTTTGCATAAAACTAGAGAATAAAAATGTTTAACTTTGACATAGAAAGATAAACAGCAATTTGATTAATTACATTGCTAATTATTCTATGCTGTGTAGCCAAATGTTATCTGATTCTTAAAATGACAGATGCTGGGGCAGGGGCTACAGCTTAGTGGTAGGGTAGCTTGTCTAGCCAGCTTGAGGCCCTGGGTTCTGTTCCCAGCAGGGGGGAGGGGGTGAGATGGAGGGAGGGGAGAAAGGAGAGGAGGGAGGCTGAGTAATTTATACAAAATAATTATAATTACTTGAAATTTCACTGCAATGAGGTAGAATACGATGATTTAGGGAGAGATTTACATTGATTTCTAAATATATAACTGGTTAATTTATTCTTTTTTTCATGAAGAAATTTAATTTTCTCTGTAAAAACTTGATGGAAATTTCCCCCTACACTTTCCCTATTGCATACTTTAAAACTCATCTCTCCTTCCCCTGTTTCCATAGTTCTAACTGGCACAGGACCTTACGATTTCTTGCATTCCTTCATCATCCCAGCCTAATATCCATAAGCATTTCCCAGGCAGCCGCGTACCTTTCCTCACCACTGATTCGAACAGTTGTACAGTTCATGCCTGTGAGAAAATTCTCCTTGTTGGGGTATTCAGGATGTTTCCAGGTTTTGTTTGTTTGGCTAATCCTACTGCAGTAAGCAGCTTTCATAACTAACTAAACACGATTCTCAATGATTCAAAATACCCGAGCTTTGGCCTGTTGAGTTCCCCAACAGCTTCTGGCGAGTTCACTGATGTGGTTTAATTTACGCTTTCAGCGCGGGCTCCTCCATTTCCAGTGCTATCTGCCTAGTACCCTGCGACCCCAAGCCCTCTCTCCTTTCCTCAGAATCACCGTGCATGACGGAACCATAGAATTGGGACGGTCCCTAGAGACTCCAGGTAAACTGAGGTTAAAAAATCCTATTCCCTCTAGGGAATCCCTCTGACACATTCCATTGCCTGCAGGGAAGCACCAGAGTGGGGTTCTGCGAGTGGAACCAAAGTTCAGCACCATGACACATGCGGGACAAAAGCAACTATGAATAAAGAACCGCGAGAGGACCGAGCTTGCTCGTGGGAGTGACTGCTTTACAGATGCTGTGAGCCCTGAAGAAGTCTAAGACTGCCCGTGACATTGTATCCCGTGTCTTTTTCAAGTGGGGATCTTGGACAGTTAGTGAAAGGAGAGAAAGCGATCACTGTACAATTCCAGATCTCCGGGAGAGAGAGAGAGAGAGAGAGAGAGAGAGAGAGAGAGAGAGAGAGAGAGAGAGAGAGATTAGTGCTGAATTGGAGCCATTCCTCCAGCCTCTGAGCCCCTCCCCCAACCTGAAAACCCCTGGTCTTCTAGACAGACTGTGTCCAGGGGAAGGGTCCCTGCAGGTGTAGACTGTTCTATTCCCTGGCTGCTTTGAGATGCTCATTCCTGGAGACAGGAGGCTGGAGGATGGGTGGCAATGGGAAAGAGGCAGCTGAGCTTCAGGCTTGGCCTCCGTATCACAGCATCGCTGTCCCCCCACCCTCGCCCCCACATCCCAGGTTCTTGGTGTCTTGTCTGTTTTTAGTACAGCAGTTAAATGGTATGGCGAGTTGGAACAGCCTGGCTAGAAGAGCCAGCAATGCCACCCAGGAAAGTGCCAGGGTGAGACTGCTGAAGAAAAAGAAACACAAGGCGAGAGTGTGGCTGCCGAGCCACAAAGACAGTGCCACAATCACGGGTGCTGTCTGTCAGCCACAGCCCTTGGGTGTCTGCGGTGATTTCCATCTCCACACCCACCCAACTCATGAAAGCTTCCAGCTTCTTCCTAAAGTACTTTCTATTTAAAAGGGAAAAAGTGAATAAATACCCTGGGGCATTTCTATGCTGCAGATCCTGTTCAAAGTTCGTTAAAAATATTAATTCATTTAATCCTAGTGACAACTGTATGCAACAGGTACTTCTGGTTATGCCCACTGTAGAAATACAGAGGCATGAGGTACAGAGGCTTAGCCAAGGCCCCCAGCGAGTAAGGGGTACCCATGCCCAATGGTTTCCTGATACAAATTAGATTACTGTAAAAATGATTTTGATACTGAAGCCAGCAACCACCATGATTTCTGTATTCAAGAGCCAGCCAAATAAGGATCTGTACGAGAGGGAGCTGTGCCTCGTGCTGCCTCCAAGATGAATATAATCAGGATGTATCCCAAACATGTGCCCATAAAGAGAAACACGTCACGCTGGAGGCATAGCTTAGTGATCAGACAGCTTGCCTAGCAAGCTCAAGGCCCTGAGTTCAGTTCCCCAGAACCACATAAGCCAGGCATTGGTGGTGTAAGTCTGTAATCCCAGCACTCAGGAGGGTGAGGCAGAAGGATTGTTGTCAGGGCTTCACAGTGAGTTCAGGACCAGCCTAGACTACAGAGTGAGATCTTGCCTGCCTAGAGAGAGAGAGAAAGAGAGAGAGAGAGAGAGAGAGAGAGAGAGAGAGAGAGAGAGAGGAGAAAAGACATGATGCTGCCAATCTTTTGAGATCAGGTGTTCTGCAGTCTAGGCTGGTCCTAAACTCACTATGGAGCGCAGGATGGCCTAGAACTCAGGACAATTCTCCTGCCTCACCCTCCCGAGTGCTGGGATTACAGACATGTGTAACTATGCCCAACCTTTTTTTTTTTCAGTATGATTTTGAAAACAAAGAAGGGAGGGAGGGAGCAAGCGGGGATGTGGCCACACCGCTTTATCTCCCAGATCTCATGCCTTCAGTCGCCTATGGGCCCCAACCCTGAAGAGTGGGTGTTTTCTCTGGTGCCCACATGTCTTTAGTACCCCTCTTGAAGGTCTGAGTGTTCACATAGCTCTCTCTTTTCCCCCTGACCCCAACCCTGAGGGGACTGGTGCCTGTAAGTGCACTTAAGCAGGTTCTAGCTCTGTGTGACTGGACTTGGCCTTAATTGTAACTGACCGTGGTCTGCACATCATAGCCAGGTGACTGGCCCCGTGTGATGTGTGCTCAGATCTCTGCTCCACCCTCACCCCTCCCACCCCTACAGAGGCGAGCTTGGGTGCTGGGGTGGACTCGGTCATGCTGGGAACCTGTGCACACCTCATGTTTGCCTCAGTCCGGTCTAGCGCTGTGATTAATAAATCCTCCACCTGAGATACCCAGTGTGAGGGATAGCGTTTAGGGTCTTGAATCATTTCCTCCAGAGCCTCATGCAAGTCAGAATTCCTTGTTTCAACTTGGGCTGTGCACACTGCACGCAGCTGCCAGGAAGCAGGTACAGTCTATAGCCAGCAAGGTCCAGCCTGCAGCCCTTACCAGGGAGAGAGGCCGCAGTGGGAGGGCAGTTCCAGGAAGGTTCTGAGGGGAAAGAGAAGAAGAAGGGTGGGGCAGCCCCGGCAGGGCCTAGGGTTTAGGGCACATAAGCCTGCAGCTCTACTGGCAAACAGTTTCTAAAAGATCCAGACAGTAAGCAGGTTTCACAAGCCAGTGGATCTCTGTCAAAACTTAACTCTGAGCTGGGCACAGTGGCCACTTAGTGACGTAATGAGCACCCCCTCCCCCCTTCAAAATAAAGAATAAAAAAGAGCTGGGGATGTAGCTCACTGCAAAGGCCCTGGGTCTAATCTCCAAAACAGACAAACAGACAAACACCTTGAAATGTGCCATTGTAACACAAACTATCTAGCCACAAGAGAAATGTGAATGAACAAATCTGGCTGAATTCCATCAAGACTTTATTTATAAGGCATTGAAATTTGAATTTCATATAATTTTTATATATTAAAATTATTACTATTTTGATTTTTCCCCTAAGCATTTAGAAATGTAAAAGCCATTCCCAGATCACGGGCTATAGTAAAATAGGAGATGTTATGATTTAGTTCTGGAATATCCCCCCAAAGCCTTGTGTTCGGAAGGTGATTCAATTGTGAGAGTTAATCCTTTCGTTCCCTGTGCTGCTAAGAGGTGGGGCCTGGTTTGAAGCGGTGGGCCACTGGACTTGACCGGGAAGGGGCAGATCACTGAGGTTTGACCTGGAAGGGATATATGCCAGCTCTGCCCTTCCTGGCTAGCTCCACCCTTCCTCACTCTTTCAGCGAAGGATGCATACTATAGACAGCTTCTCTCCAGCTGTGCCTCTGCCCTGTGATTCCACCATTGTCAGCTGCCTATGAATGAATTGAGACTTCCCAAAAGTGTGAGCTAAAATAAACCTTTCCTTTCTTCAGTTGAGCTGTTGGGTATTGTATCCCAGCAATGAAAAAGTAACTAAGACAGGTCTAGATCTTGGGCTGCTCTTGGCTAATTTCTGCTCTAGGTCAAGGCAAACACACAGGGGTGGGTGGAGAGACCACGATGTTGGTGGCCCCTAAGCTAGTCCTCTGTGTGTTCAGAGAAAATGCTCCCTCTGCTTCGTAGATCCTTTCTGGGGGTTTGGTAGCCATTTCAGCTGTCCCTTTCCCTCCACTTTGCCCAGCCTTGCATGTCTGTAGATGCCTATGGGGTCACCTCCTGTGTCTCCCCACAGTGGGTGGTTCACAAAGCAGCACAGGAGCTTTCCCTGTTCCTTGCTTGTCTGCTTACGCCTCTACTCTCCTTACCAATTCAAATTATTACTGCCTCTTCACCTTGGAATCAAAGGAATTTAGCAGGTGCTTTCTCCACAGAGTGAAATGTTCTGTATAAAGTTAACAGTTAAGATGCCAAAGTGAAGATTCAATTGAGGGGACATGCTGGAGATGGAACCTGGCCCGTGCATGCCTGTCTCCTCCCTCTCTGTTCTCGCTATGTCCGTCTTCAGTCCCCTACTAGACCTTGTGCCCTGACATGCTGGAGTCCCACCCACACGCAACTCTGCTGCTCTTTTCTTCTTTCTTTCTTTCTTTCATTCCTTTTTTCTTTCTATCTGTGGTGCTGGGGATCAAGCACAGGGCCTTTATACTGAGCTACAGCCTTAACCTATTTATATTTTTGATTTTGACACAGGGTCTCACCATGTTGCCCAGGATGGTCTTCAACTTGTGGTCCTCCTGCCTCTGTGCCCCAGAATGACTGGCCTGTGTCATCAGACCCAGAAGTCTTATATAATTTGTAAACCCGTGGATGTGCTATTTTGGAAAATAAATAAGTTAAAAAACAAACCAGAGGATTTTTAAACTTATATATGTTAACTATATTCCTACATGTTTTTTATGTGGCATGAGACAATTCCTCTTTATTCAGTGTGGCCCGAGCAAGCCAAAAGTCTAGACACTCACATTCAAGGCACAGAAGAGGATGTAGTGATATTATTTTAACAATGATAATGGCAAGTGATGTATGGCTTAAGGAAAGAAACAGAGCCTTACTCAGATGCAAGCTTGCTGCCTGGCTCTGTCACATTGACCCAACCACTGAGAATTCTGGGGTCTAAGTTTTCCCTCTCCAAAACAGGAGGCTTAATAAAGGATGCTGCATTTGTCCCTAGCAAATATCCCAGACTTGGCTGTTGCCTTCCCAGTGTCAAAGCATGATGGCTTAGTTAACAGTCTACACTGAGAGCTAGACAGACCTGTGGTGTGCTGGAGCACGTGCTGTGAGACCTCACACGTAACTCATTCCAGCGCAGAGCCCTTGACCTCCAGGACTTCGCAGGCAGAACCACCGAGGATGGAAACGATCGTCCACCACAGCAAAAGAAAAAGTTGAAAAATGAAACGGAGGATGAATTACCAGACACACGAAAACCGAGCCTTACATAACGAGGAACAAAGCGGAGTATGACTCAAACCACTTCGGGCAATTTCAGTTTTCATCCCGGTTCGGAACTTGTAGAATTCTTCCATTTTTTATGTTCGGGTGGAAGAAGTCTGTTTGGATTTGCTGACACCCTGTTTCCTAATGATTGGTCTCTCTGATTCCGAAGTTCTGTCAGCCCTCTGATGTTATGTCTGAGGGAAGCAGAATCAAGGGGAGTGGGGGGGGGGGGGACAGAGGGTGGATTTTCCACACAAAACAAACCTCACCCGTCCCGGAACAACCTTTCTGTTCCCAATTTGGATCTTACTCTCAGTTCCAAAAACAACACACAAGGCCTTAAAAAGGCACACACTCCTTCATGCTTATGCATGTGGCCCTGGAGAAGCTGGGATGTGGGTGACTCTCATTATAAATCGGCTGCAGACTGCGTCCATGGAAAGTTACTTCCAGCAGTGAACCAGTTCCCCCAGCCCCTGCCTCACCACCAACCTCAGGAACCCACCAGCCCACGTCCATTTGCAACGACGTACTTGACACGACTTTATTGGTGTATCTTTCTTAGGCATTTGACCAATCAAAATGATAATTTAGACAAACTGGAGATGGCAGCGAGCATTATCCGGCAATATCTCATTATTATGCAAAAAAATCAGATATTCACAGTAACTGTCTCATCTATTTATTGTTTGGTTACTCATCTGGAAATTTTAATACTTTCTTCAGGGGCAGGGACTGGCAATAAAAAAATAGCCCTATATATCAAACCTTTAACTTGCAGCCATCATCGCGCACCATAATACAGATGGAGTGGCTATCAGCAGCTTCGCGGTGTCGCTCTCCTCCCCTCAACAGGGAAGGTGGGCTTAAAGGGGACGAGGCAATGGAGATGACCTAAGGCTGGCGTGTCACGCGGACCCTCCTGGGGTAAATGGGACGCGACTGACTGTCTGGGAAACTAGTGCCTGTGACGTCTGCAGGCTCAGGGCCGTGGGTCTGAGGAGAGGGGACGGAGACGTCAGGCCAAGGGACAAGGCTTCTAGAGGGTCCAAAAGTCTGCCCTTCATTACCATTCACTATTTCTACAGGTCCCATACCCTTCTTCAGGACACGGGGCTTGCTCTGTGCGGGGCACTGTTGTAATTACAATCACCATCCTGCGGGATCGCCCCAGTCGCCTGCTCATTGCTGGACACAATGCCCAACACTCACAACTCAGAGGACGAGAAGATTGTTGTAGCTCACATTTCTGAGGTCTCAGTCCACTCACGGGCAGGCTTCACGGTAGAAGGGCCTGGTATGTTGGCCGTGTGGCAGCCAGAAAGGAAGGAGAGAGAAGAGGAGCCTGGGACAAGAACATGGCCTTTCAGGCCCCAGGGACTCACCTCCGGCCAGGCCCCACCCCCTCACAGCCACGCCTGGATCAGACCACCTCCAACACACACACAACTTTTGGGGGACACCTCAGGTCTCCACCATCACAGATCGGCACTGGCACTGTCCCATTTCATAGACAGGGAGATGTAGGTGTGGGGTGGATGCCTAAGGTTGCCCAGCTGAAAGCGGGCGGAAATGCTGGCAGTCTCGCTCCGGAAGCCATGCTCGCACCCAGTCTGGCAGCACAGAGCAGCTGCCTGTCTCTGCGTGGTACAGCCGGTGCCAGGAGAGGAAGCAGGCAGGGAGTGAGCTGCAGCTCATTCTTGGAGGATCACAGGAAGTCGGTGTGAAAGACCAGATTCTCGGACGCAGCCCAACTAATTTGGAAACTCCGCTGGTGAGGCTTGGGAACCTGGCATTTCTAGCTGGTTCCTCAACGATTCCAAGCCAGGTTGAGGCTTTAGGGCCACCAGGACAGGTTTCCTGGCCCGGGGAGCCAGAAAAGCACCTGTACTTGGGTTCTCTGTTAGTTGGTTTTCTGTTGCTGTGACAAAATCCCTGAGGAGATCAACTTAAAAGGAGCAATGATTTGAGTTGTGGCCCCTGAGATCTCAGCCCCTGATCACTTGTGACAGCCTAGAACATCATGGTGCACAGTAGGGGGGCACAGTTCACCCCAGGTCAATGAGGAAGCAAAGAGAGAGAGAGAGGGAGGAAGGGTCCAGGGTCTGGGCACACTGACAATGACATCATACCTTCTTTCCAACAGGTCCCACCTGGTAACAGTCTTACCACCTCCCAGTAGCAACAGGCTGGCATCCAAGTCCTCAGCCTGTGGGCCCTGGGGAATATTCAGGATCCAAACCGTGACAGGTCCCAGCTCCACATTTAGGGGCTTTAGGGTTCTGGAGAAGTCACCCAAGCTGTCCCGGTTAGGCTTCCTTACCTCCCAAACAAGCACAAGACTATCTGCCCTACAAGCTGTTAGGAAGAATGGGACAAGGTAGAGTGTGAATGGTAATCAGCAAACCTCAAAGAGCCTGAGGTACTGGCAGTGAGTGCCTCTCCTTAACCCACATGGGGCAGCCTAACTTTACAATCCCCCCCTGCCCACTCCAGGGCCACTTGTGCTGTGCCAAGCATACTGAAGCTGCCCGATAAACCAGGGCTGGGAAATCTTTTTCTCTGCCAAGGGCTACTTGGATACTTATGACATCCTTCGTGGCCGCATATTATTAAATATGAACCTGCTGTATTTGGTAAAACGTTTAGTTATGATAAATTAACTCACCTCTACTGTAAGGATTGCCTGGGCCAGGCTGGACCAAATGATTTTGTGAGTTGTATACAGCCCTTGGGCCAGATGTTCCCCACTCCAGGTTAAACACAGCTGAGTTCAGCACATTTTAAAAAACGCAAGCAGGTCCACAGAGTCAATGTCATCAATTATCTGTGACTCAGGTGACTAATGTTTGCGCGCTGCAGCCCAGAGTTCATGAACTGTGGACGTGCACCAGTCCTGTGGTAGATGGGGCGGTTAATGGTGATGACTGTTTTACTAGGAAGGTGAAACTTATGTTACATGACTTGCCCGGAGCCCCCTAGTCAGTAATCAAAGGACAACCTCACGGTTTCTTGTGACAGTCCTACAGCACGGACAAACGACTTGCAGCTGGGGCAACACTACCCACAAAATGACAGCTGTTGCATTTGAGGAAAGGGAGACCCACAGCTAGTGAGGAGCACTGTTAGGAGAAAAATATGTCCACGGTAGGACCGCAGTATCTCTACAGTTGTTTTATTTACTTATGAAACATCACGATTTCTGATAGGAGACCAGAAAGCATCTGTGTGTGTGGTACTAGAGCACTGAGTTGCATGCCCAGTCCTACCCCACCATTAAAAATAAAAAAAAAATTTTTGAGACAACAGGGTCTTGTTAAGTCACAGAGCTACCCAATCTGGCCTTGAATTTGGGTTCTTCCCGCCTCAGCCTTCTAGTAGGTGGCAGTTGCAGGCCTCTGCCACGAGGCCAGCTAGGAAGCTTGTTTCGACTGCCTGTTTGCTAAGAATGTGCCACAAAGAGCAAAGGAACTATCTGTAAATCTACATGTTCTTCCCCTGTTGGCTCACAAATTACAGCAGCCTCAGTTTCTGCCTGTTTAAAAAATAAAAGGCACAAATATAGAAAAACTAAAATTCTACAGAAGAAAAAGATGGATCTAAACAGTCTGCTTGCAAAAATCTCACTCGTTCTGTAGTCCTTGCTGCCAGATAAAAATGGAGGACCGGGGGCCCTTGAGGACTCCCGGCATCTCCTGCCTGGGGGAGGCAGGTTCCCTGGGCTCAGAAACACTTCCGTTGGCATCAAATGCCTTGGCAGCCATCATGAAACCGGTTCCATCTCCTGGGCCTGGTCCAAGTGCCTTTCACCTCCTAACAGGCTACAGTCTCCCTGGATGGTGCCACTTGCTTGAACACTCTTACAGGACGAAGCTTGTTTGTCATTTAGTCCCACAGATTTGAGACGTCCTGGCACCATAGTGAGTTGAGGCAAGACCAGCTACTTACTCATCCTGACATGGAGCAACATTGGCCACCAAAGTCAGAGCCACCTTAACACAAACTCTGAAGGATTCTGTTGGAATTGGGAAGCCAGTTATAAAACTGATATGGAAATGCAGAAGACCTAGAATAGACAAAACAATTTTGAGGAAGGATCGAATTGGAAGATTTATTGTATCTGATTTTAAGTCTCACCATTAAGTTACATTAATTAAAATGTGCGGCACTGGTGTAAGGACAGACATAAATCAGGAATACACATTTATATGCACGTGTAGTCAGTTAACTTCTAACATAGGTGCCTCAGTAACTCAATGAGTAAAGAATGGTCTTTTCAACAGATGACCCTGGAACAAAGGAACATCTGTATGAAAGAAAAAGCACTCGACCCTTATTTTATACCATTTATCTGACATGAGAGCAGCCATACCTTAGATTTCAGTGAGATGCCTAAACCAAAAAATCAAAAGGAAAACTAGAAAAAAAAAAAAAAAAAACCTTTGTGATGTTGGGTTATGCAATGATCTCTTTAAGGAAATATGAGAGCTTGAGTCCATAATTGAAAATAAATTGACCATTTGAATGAAGAAAAATAAAAAGGCAACCATAAGACATATATCTGATAAAGAACTTATATCAAACATATATTAAGAACTTCTATAACTAAATCATAGAAAGACTATAACTAATGGGTAAAAGATTGGATCAGACCCTTTATCAAGGAAGAAACGTGGATGGCAAATTAGCACTTAAAAAATGTGTGCTTCAAAACACTACTCATTAAAAAATGTAAATGAGAAAATCACTCAGTTTCAAGACTTTTAGTAAAACCACATTAATTTGCATGGCTAAAATTGACAAACCTGACAACACTAAGAGTCAGTGGGGTGCAGAGCTCTTGGAAATCTCACACGCTGCTCATGGGAATAGAAAATGGATATCCATTTCATAAAATAATTAGATATTTTCTATTAAAGTGAAATGTACATTTATCACATAACCCAGAAATTTCATTCCTAGTGATTTATCCAAGACAAATAAAAACTCTTCATAAAGTTCTACACATAATGTTCACAGCGGTTTTATTTATAGTGGTCCCAAACAGGAAGCAATTTAGATGTTCTTCTGATTGGCAAGTGGATAAACTATGACATGTGTATACACGGGAGACGCCCAGCAATCAAAAGGGCAAACTGCTGATCTATGCAACACTTGGTGGCAACTTTCAAAGCATTGTTCTAAGTGAAAAAAGAAAGGCAGAATATGGCAGCAGAAATAAGACCAGTGGTTGCCAGGAGCTTGGGAGTGGGGCCAGAGCTCGACCCCAAGAGGGGCAAGGGAATCTTGGGGGTGACAGAGGTGTTGTGTATGATGTAGTGGTAGTTATTCAGCTCAGTGTATCTGTTACAACTTACCAAATTATGCACCTACAATTGATATATTTTGCTCTCTATAATTATACTTCACTGATGCTGATTGTTAAAAAGCTTCCAATGGCTTCCATTTCCTTCAGAATGAATGATTCTGTGTGAGCCAATAGTCTTCTCAGGACCCAGTCCACCCCCTCTTTGACACTGCCCCTCTGACCCTGCCCTCTCTGGCTCTAGCCCCTCTGGCCTCACCCCTTTCTGGCCTAATCTTCTGCCTCTCTCCCTTCTGGTTTCTGCTCCAGCTGCAGGAGGTCCCCTGAGCCTGGGCAGTCACTTGTCCCTTCTGCGCATTTCACCAAGCCCATGACCCAAGGTTGTGGCTGTCTTTAAGTCTGTGGTTGATTGTCAGCACCCCATGAGCAGTATGTGCATGGGCCTTGATCTCCTTGCCTGCAGGTAAAGGATGTGCCATAGAGAGGGCTCCCACAGAGCTTCCTAGCCTGGCGCTGTCTGCCTTGGCCTGGGTTCTTAGGCTGCACAGTGGAGTTGCAGGAAAGGTGTTCTGTGACGATGGCAGGCAGGTAGGCCTGAGTTCTGCTGTGTCATAAGGTCGGTGGCATCTTCCAGCCGCCAACACTGGAAGAGGCTGCATGGAAGAGCTGGTTTCTGAGGGGTGGGTAGGCTTCCTTTACAAGAAGACAATGAACTGGACTGTAGAGAATATAGGTCTAGCTTCTCTTTGGAGTAAAATTCTGACTTTTCCTTATTTTATACGTCTGAACATTTTTTCCTGCTTTGGGGACATTCCAGAAAATTCTGGAATTGCTACACCACCCAGCATCCATAGTCTATCCTCAGTGTATGTGGCACTATCATTTTCCTTATGGCCACTGGGCCTTATTATCACTTGTTGCCCAAGGTGTAGCTATGTCAGTGCCAGGCCAGACATCAGGACAACAGACAAGATGTCCCCTGTAGCACTGGGTCCTCACACGTCCTTTCATACTGGATTGCGACCTTTTGAGGACAAAGTGTGCATCTCCCAGGTTCTGGATTTCTAATGATTGAGCACGGTAAACCCAAAGAATGAGTGTTCCCAAGAATTCTGAGCATTTGGCTTGTATTAATGTGCACACAAGAGAAGAACAATTACCAAGGTCATTAATCATGACTCTAATTGTAAAAGCTAATTGCCTATTAAGGTAAGGCAGGCTTTATTTCCTTCATCAGAGGGTTGCAACCTGAACATGTTGGTGAAAAGTGAGATGCTGATGAGAAAGACAAAATGCAAGTTCAAGTTCAAGCACAAAGCTGGGATTCTAAGATCTTCCCCATTATTCTTGTTTATTGGCAGTCTCCAATCACCCTAGAATCTTCACCCGGACAAACTTAACAGGAAACAGGCTATCAGACAGACAGGATGTCAGGCTTCAATTTGGTCACGTATTCTGTGACAGAGGCCCACTCATTACAGCCTGGGGTGTCTGTCCCATCAAAATTCATACATGTATGCTGTAATCCCCAGGGTGGTAGGATTCAGAGACTGGGTCTTTGGAAGGACGGAGGGGTAAGTGAGGTCATAAAGGTGAGCCTGAACCTGGCACATGTCCTTATAAGAAGAGACTCTTCCCGGGGGTGCAGCTTCCAGTGGTAGAACACATGTCTAGCATGCATGAGGCCCTGGGTCCAGTCCCCAGCACGTACACAGAAAGAAAAGAGCGAGACATCAAAGAGCTTGCTTGCTTACTCTCTACACATGTTGAGCTCAAGAAGGAATGTCAGGTAAGGACCTGTCAGCCATGTGAGAGCCAGGAAAGGAGCCCTTTGTAGAAATAGAATCAGCTGGCACCTAACCATGGGCATATGGTCTCCAGACTCATGAGAAAGTATGTTCTGTTCCTCAACCCATCCTGCTTGTGGTATTCTGTCACAGCAGCACAAGGTGACCCCTGTGTTACCAAAAGGCCTACTCTGGCGTTCTGAGCCATACTGATTTTCTAACTGTCCTGATACAAATAAGCTCAGAGGCTTCCAGAAATCTCTCACTCCCGACCCAACCTGCTGCTTCTCAGCATTTCTGCTATATTTCAACTAAACACATAAAATTGAGATTTTTCTCTTTTGCCCTGTTATGTTCCCGGTTTTCCTGGAGACTCTGACTTTGGCTTTCCATTACCAATATGAATTTGGGTTTAAAAATAATATTTTCTAACAATTTTGGATAGACATTTTTGGAATAACCAAGTGAGGGGTGTAGGCATTATTTTGTACATGTGTGTCCTAGAAGGACAGCTGGGGTGAGCAAAGTGGCCCTTAAACATTGACCTGTTAAGCTGGGGGTATAACTCGGAGGGACAGCTCTTGCTGAGAATGCACAGGTCCCTGCATTCAGACTCTACCACTGCAAACACTGCTCACCACAGCTTCCTATGAGATACTGTCTCTGTTAATCTGGCAGTCAGGGTTCTCCTAAGAACAGAGCCATTGGTGTACTGGTGTGCGTGTGCGTGTGTATGTGTGTTGTGTATGTGTCTGTCTGTCTACAGAAGCACACACTCTTATCAAGGCTGGGACATCCCTGGTCTCCCACCTGCTGCCTGTACCCAGGAACCCCAGGAAAGCTGGGGCATGATTCCAACCTGATTCGGAAGGCCTGACAACAAGTCAGAGAGCAAGTCTCTAGCACATAAGTGCATGCAAACCCTGAATTTCTTCATCAATACAACTTATATTTATTTTTCTTTTTTTCCTTGAGATAAAAATGCTCAGTGTAAAATATGCCATACATAAGTTACTCAATTGTGCGATAATCAGTTATGGAAGACACTGCTGGAAATCAAATAGCTTCGTTTATGTGGTGAGATAAGCACAGAAACAAACTAATAAAAATGTATTAGAAGTCTACTACTATGCAATCTCCCGCGGCCTGTCAATATTTCATAATGTCACTTTCAAAAATTTTAAACACACACATTTGTTTAATTTTTTGAAGGGATAGTACATTTAAAAATTAAGTTAAAGTATACAGTAAAATTCCCATGCATTCCCGTGTAATTTCCATCTGTTCAGATTCTTCTTGCTTTCCCAAAATAAATAATATGTTATAAGCTGGATGTGGGATTTTTTTTTTTTTCTTAATTTCCTTAAGCTGCTAAATTGCCAAGGCTGGGCTTGAACTTGCAGTCCTCCTGGGTCAGCCTCCTGGAGTGCTGGAGTGACAGGCATGTAACACCAGGCCTGGCTGTTAGGTTCCTGTGTGTCTTTCCAGGTACTCATCCATATATGAACCAATACAAAATAACTGCTCCCCCCGCCAACTTTTTATGTAAACAGTAGGAGAGGTGTTCCTCTCTCAGTGCATAAGGAATTTCTCCACGCCGTCCTCAGCTGCCTGCTATTCCACTGTACATACACAGCCTATCAGCTTGCCGGTTACTGGACACAATGCCCGACACTCACACCTTAAAGGAGGAGAGCTTTAATTGGCTCAGTCTGTGGCCCTGCACAGCAGAAACACGGCGGTGGAGGAGTCTGGCAGGGCGAATCTGCTCAGGTGGTGTCTACGGGGGGAAAAGGACTGGGATCCAGGCCAGGGAGGAAGGCCAGTCACCAGGAACCACTGCCACGACCCACCCAGACACATCCACAAGTGCGCTTACCAATCTGCTTTGTGCTTCTTAACCCAACGACGTGGGCACGTCATTTACTCCTCAGCATTTATCTCCTGATTTTCCCTCTTGGGAACTTTGTCTTGCCTTCTCCCTCTGCACCACCTGGAAGTCAGCAGCACTGGGCATCTGGTAATTCTTTCTCTGCTCAAAGAGAAGTGACGGGCCTGGAGGAATGGCACAGTGGGTAAAGCACTTGCCTGGCAAGCTCAAGACGCCAGAGGGACAACAGTACTTGTAGCTGCTGAGGAGGCAGGTTTCATGCCGGGGCTGCTGGAGGGACGCAGGCGGGCCAGAGCGCATGTGACATGTGCTCCCTTCAGGCCCCTGTGGGGAACTGGCCCCGGCACTTGGCCTGGGAGACGAAGTCACTGCGAAGGTCACAGGGGGCAGCCCTGCGGCCACTCTTTCCGGGGCCCAGTGTCTCCCCGCGGCTAGGCCTGGCAGACACACTGCACACAGGCACGGGCTTCCCTCGCGCTGGTCAGGTCATGGCAGAGAAATCCAGTGGTCAGGGAGGGCCTACACTTCCTCGTCGGCTCCTCAGTAAGCAAAGAAGGTGGCATGTGGGTACAAACGAATTCTGCCCCAGGGCCCTCACTTATGAGGACGTTTGAGAAGGGTCATTTCACTTCTCCTCTGAGGTGAACTGTGGGGTGCCCTGGGGGGTGTGCACCTCATAATCTCGGTAGCCAAGTGATGCCCTTCCATTCCACCAGCTCAGAAAGACTCCTAAGGTCCTTTTGCCAATTCAGCAGCACAGTGGCTTGCTCGGAAGGGCACACATGCTGTCCTCATAACACCGATGGTGGCCAGGGCCTGCTGCTTTGTGTCCGTGGCATCTCCGGCTTCTCAGTGCAGGCCCCATTTTCACCTGAGACTCACAGAGCATGAGGCTGAGCCAGTCAGGAGGACTGGGTGACTTGTCTAGTGCCACACAGCTGTGTCCCAAGAGGCCCCCCAATCAGCGTAAACACTTACTCTGGAGGCCCAGCCTGGTCTGTAGACTGCTTCAGGGCTGTGAGGCCGAGCATCGAGGGAGGGAAGACCCTGCCCAGCTCAGCTGCTTCCCGAGGACGCAGCTCTCTGCGCTAAGTTATTTTCGGCTCAGCCTTGTCTTTGCTTCTTTGATCTCTAATGGAAAACAGCAGCTGAGCAGTCGGGAATATACTCATTTCCAAACCATATTTGTGTACGTGTGTGTGTGAGCAGGGCCGGGCACTGAACCCCGGTCCTTCACACTGAACTACATCCCCTGCCTTTCTTTTCTTTTTTGGGGGGTGGAGTGGGAGTGGGACAGGGTCCCACTAAGATGGCTCAAACCTGCGATCCTCCTGCTTCAGCCTCCCGGAGTGGTGGGATGCACCGCCACTGCACCCAGCTGTGTTCTGGAGGCTTAGGTGCTGGTGAAGACCTGTCCCCTTTGGGGAGGGGAAGTGTCCTGGCTCCCGAGGACATCTCTGTCTACTGCAGTGGCTTGTCTGCAACTCCTCCCAGTGAGCTGCGGGGGGCAGGAACCTGGCCACCTCCAGCTTTGCTTCATGCCCTGCGCCTGGCACGGAGCCACAGCTCCGTGAACGACGGGAAGGTGGCAGCCGCGCCACAGTCAGGCAGCACTGACATGCATCAGCTGCCTCTCCCCCTTGTCCTGTGCTGTGCAGGTGAAATTCCTATGAGGCCTGGAACCTGCCGTGTTCTCCCAGAGGCCTCTTTCTGGGATTTGTTGCCTGTGCAGGATTCTTTGCCGGGTCAGAACCACCCAGTCTACTCCAGGGCTCCTGGGGAGCGTGGATGTTAGGGGACCGGGGCCTGAAGCCCTCCTCTGATATCTAACACAGGATTCAGGCCTGTGTGGCCTTCACTTTGCTTGCTCATGCCCTGTGGTGGCCATAGGGAGGGAAGGACATCTGAGAGTTGCATTTCTAGAAATAATAATTACTCCGCTGGTAAAAATTCCCCCCATCCAAAGGAGGATCAGCTACATCCTCCAGGCCTGGGCTTCTGAGCAATTTCAGGTTAAACTAGGGCTTGGAGAGCGTTTTTTAGACTTCCCCGGGGGAACTGTGAAGTCAGGATTTCAGACACGACTCATTGCGCCTTGGTGTGAGTGATTTCCCGGGATCATTTACAATGCATCGCGCATAGGCACCTTGGCATGGGAAATCAAAAGGATGGAGGGTGGCTTCCCTACGCCTCCCACGTGCCGCACACCTGTCAGCAGGATTTCCAAGTGGACCATTCGAGGGGGTGGAATCACCTTAACTTTCCTCTTCTCTTTCCTCGTGACTCAGTGGCTGGGCCTAGCCTGACACGCTCTCACCCCACCCTTCAAGACACAGCAGCCATGCTGCCTCCTCCAAGGAGTCTTCCCTGACTCCAGAGGACAGAGGCTGAGGGCTTCCCTCCCCTGCATTTTCAGGATAGTGTGTGGCCACCTCTTGTGGCAATTACTCCACTACAGTTTGGTCTTTGTCTCACCCAGTGAACTATGGCCTCCCTAGGTATTTTTACAGTCTTCATGTTCTGGATGACAATGTATCATGATAGAGAAAGAAGAATGTGGAGGAGGGACAGGGGGACGACAAGGAGGACGAGTTCAATATTAGCACTTTTATCTCCCAACTCAGACCTGCAACACCTCCCAGAAGTAAACTCAACATGTATTCAACACTTCCCAAACTCATCTACCTTAGTACAAACGTCTACCTGTGTGTCTGTCTGTCTGCTCCTTTTATTAAAATAACAAGCACAAATAAAGCAATTCCCAATCACTGTAATATTCTGATACTAGGTACACAGTAGGTTCTCAATTAATGCATATGACTGAGCTGGGGATTGCTGTGGTTCCTGGAAGCCAGGATTCCTGTTCCGGCGATCTGGGAGGCCCTTTTTGATGGATTCCCACCTCTCCCATCCTCCTCAGTAGATGCCAGAGAGGTAAAACATGAAGTTGTTGGTGTCACACCTAGTTTTAGAAGCAGGAGCTACAGAAAAGGCAAGATGATTATGCCTGGGTAAAGTCCACACTATACGCCCTGATGGCTCCAGATAACAGAGGATTCATTTTATCTTAGAGAATTGGACTTACAGTCAGGATATTTACAGTAAACTCAAGAATATAAACATCTCACGTGAAGGATGCCCCCTGCTTAGAACACACACTGTACGACCACTGTTAATATGACTTCCATTAATCTTTTAAAGATGGTGGTGCTGCGTTGGCCACTTCTGTTCCTTTGGTTTTGCTCAGTTTTGTCTGTTTTCCCCCCCACATCGGTATCCCCCACAGAATCGTAACTTTTCACTGAGGCATCTAATTTCTTAACCTCAAAGCTGAAGAGAAACATTTTTCAAATTTTCCCAGGACAGTGAAGGGGGGTTTGTCGAAGGTACATACTTAGATGAATTAAAGCCAGCCCTTCTCTGGTCGGACAAACGAGCTGCCCAAAGATGAAGGTTAACGTGGTTTAAGGATGAAATATAGACCATCCTGTGCAAAACCACTGTGTTGCGGTTTAATTAAAAGAATTCATTAAAGTGGTCCCCCATCCAGGGTAATTAGTATGCGTAATTTATGCATTGCCTAATACACAAGGGCAGTAGCCTGAATAATAAACTCAAGTTAACCTTAAGTGGAAGAGATTGAATGGTCAGATGTTTATTTAGCTCAGGTTTGCTCGCCAGTTAAGGTTAAAGAGGTGAAATTCCATGACAGTTAATTAATTCATTTCTCGGCCTTTTCTCCACGAAAATCCTGGGTGCTGCAATGGGTAAAAATTTCGTCACAGCCAGGTAGCATTTTTTCCCCCTGAAGTGTCCCCTACCTGGTACAAAGAAGGGAAGGGGACCTCAAAGAGAGAGAAGACCCAAACCCAACCCAAACCCAAGGTCTGAGCAGGTCTAGGGTTTCTGCCTGCAAGAATAGAACCAGGGGGCTGGAGAGATAGCTCAGTGATTAGGCTCAGTTTGATTCCCCAGCACCACATACACTGGGCGTGTGGTACATGCCCATAATCCCACCACTCTGGTAGCTGAGGCAGGAAGATTACTGTCAGTTTGAGGCCAGTCTGGGCTATTTGGTGAGCTTGAAAAAGAAAAAAAGAATAGAATTAAGTCAGGTGCCAGGTAGGTGTCATTGACACTAGCGAATGTCTATCCAACAGTGGATCACGGGCTTAGGAATTCGTTTGTGTGTCTGAGCTTCAGGAATTTTTGTCAGAGGCTGCCATGTGTCCAGGCCACATGGAGGAGTCTCTGCTTAAGCAAGTTCTGTTTCTTCCTTGTGTCAGAAATCCTTCATCCTACCCCAATTCTGAGATATAATTTTTGTGAAATTAAACTTGAAAAGTTCAAAATCACACAATTAGTTGTATTTAGCTTCAATAATAGCAACATATTAATCAAATTCTTTGGCCGGGCCCCTGAACCTCTCAAGGAGTAGGGAAGGGCGTAGCGGGGTGGAGGAACCCTACTGCCCCTGAGAGCAGCTGAGGGCAATTGGTTCTGATCAATTGCTTTACTGGTGGCTGTATGTGGCTAGGAGCATTGAGGGTTAGGAGCCGTGAGAAGTCAGGACAAACCTGAATTCATTTGATTTTTTTGTTTGTTTGGTTTTTGACTAGAGAAACAGAAGTTGGGAATGAAATTAACAAAGTATAGTAACTCTCTTCTATTTACAGTCACTTCGGGCGGGTCTACCCCATGGCCTGGTGACAGGGAGAGAGGCACACAGGACAGACCACCAGCCACACAAGGCTGTGAAGTCCAGTCAGACGAGCGAGTGCCACCTTTGCAGAACTGCCTCTCCTCTGTCCTGTCCTGTCCCACTGGGCTGTCCCCCGACTCTGCCTGTCTACCCCAACAGGGCCAGGCAGCCCTGGAGAGGACAATTTGCTAGCCTGCAAGTCTGGGTTCTTGTGATGATGCATGGTGGGGAAGATGGGGAGCTGGCACTGAGCCACCCACGGCATCCCCCAGCACCTGCTGAGGTTCCTGGGCTGCCCAGGATGTGATGTTTTCAGTTCTTGGCTTTTGTGATCTTATCAGTGTGCACTGTTGAAGTTCTATATGCTGTGAGCTTCTGTGACCTGAAATCAAAGACCCCCCTCCCCCCCATAGAGAGGGTGGATGGTCCCGCAGCTTGGGGTGGAGGAGGTCCCATAGGTGGGCCTGGGGGATGGGGGTGGAAGGACAGCAATGTGCACTGGGTCCCCGTGTGGCCCGCTCATGGCTACGTGTCCACCTTGGGAATCTCGCAGTATACTCAACAATGCCATTTTACAGGTAGGGAAGCTGAGCTCAGGACACTCTGTGACTCTCCAGGAGCTACCATGCTAGCAAGTGGCAAAAGCTGAGAGGGCACCGAGGGCTACCGACCTCAAGGCCTGTGGACCCCTTTCTG
This sequence comes from Ctenodactylus gundi, assembly GCA_004027205.1. Lineage (NCBI taxonomy): Eukaryota > Metazoa > Chordata > Mammalia > Rodentia > Ctenodactylidae > Ctenodactylus > Ctenodactylus gundi. The sequence continues at coordinate 10,573 of PVKB01005125.1, read as the reverse complement.
TGGTCTTGGGCACCCACTGAGCTTCTGAGGCTGGGCTTCCTGAGCAGCACAATCTGGATGGAGCCAGCTGCCCTGCTCCCCTGCAGGGCTGCAGAAGCATGTGGAAGCCTGCTGCACAGTGCAGACACATGCACCGTGTCCTGTTGTTAGGCAGAGACCTGGCTGGGATGGCAACACCAAGAGAGGTGACAAGGAAGAGGCTGGTGACAGAGTAAACTCAGCTACGGGACCCTGGGGAGTCTCGGTGTGGATCTGGAACGTCCTCCCAAAGTCTCATGTTTGGAAGGTGAGTCAGTCATGGTGGTCAATCCATTGATTTCCTGTGCTGTTCAGGGGTGAGGCCTGGTTGGAAGGGGCAGATCACTGGCTTGACCCAGAAGGGATACCTCTATCACTAGCTCCACTTTTTGTTTATTCTGTTTCCTGTCTTGCCATTCTGTAAACTGCTTTTCTCCTACAACGCCTCTACTGACTTCTGCCATTGACATCACCCACAAACAGACTGAGACCCCTGAAACTGTTAAATAAGCATTTGCTCCCTGAAGTTGGGGCTACTGGGTATTGTGTCCCAGCAGTGAAAAAGTAACTAAGACAAGGGCAATCCACCAATCTCAGTGTGCGTGGTATTGGAGCCTGGGGTTTGACAAGGATGGTGGACAGTTTGCAGGCAAAAAAAAAAAAAAAAAAAAAAAGTGTCACTGTGCAGTTAGCACTGAAGGAAAGGTCTTCCCAAGTCAGGTGTGGCCATTCTCCTCACCAGAGCCCCAGCACAGCTCCAGCTCCCGGAGGTCGGGGCCACCCCCATGCATGTCCCAGCAATGACTATGCAGCTCAGCAAACTCTGGCACAGGAAGAGGAGGAACCGACCTCAACTCAAACCCTACAGCCTTAGGAGCAGCACTGTCTTTAGCTGGTTCCCATTGTTCCTCTCACCTCCTCATCCTCCTCCTCACCCACAGCTCAGGAGCTGGAAAGAAAATGTGGAAATCCTGGAATACCCGTGATGTGTGACTTGGACTGATCATCACTTTTCTCTGAACTTGAGGTTTCCATATTTGTGTGGAGATCTGGTTGGTCTATAAAATACTCTTTTTCTTTCTTGTGGAGAAAAAATTTTTTTCATGCACACAAGTCTCTGCTCTCAAAACTGCACGTCTGAGTGCCTCAGCCACATCCTTCACTGCAAGAGGGCCAGTTTTGAAGTGCTGACTGCAGACCCCAGAGGAAACTCGTGCAGCTACTGCGTCAGTCTGAAAATAAATCGTAGCCATGATGCACAGTAAAACCGCAGCTTTACCGGTCACATCAGCGCCTGAGATGCGGGTAAATCTGCTTCTCACAGGACAGACAATGGGTCACATTCCTCACAGGATGGTGTTGCTCTTTGGTTCTGCTTTTTGTCCCTTCGTCCAGCTGCGCACTTCTCCTAAGGGAGCAGAACACCCCAGGCCCAGGGAGGGGAAGCTATTAGGGAATGACAGTTCTCACCCAGAACTAGAGGCTGTCACTTCACGCTCAATGGCAAAAACTCCCACTAAGCCTGTCTGGCACAGCCACCTTGGTGGAATCCCTCTGGGCTGAGATGTCCATGCTAAAATCTCAGAAATCACCTTCACCTTAACAGCTTCACTTTTTAAATCAAACTGAATTGAAATTTGAGATGAGGACGTCACTGAGAAAGTTGTGGAGTGAATTTTGGGTCTAGGAGGCATACAATGACAAACCTAACGAAGGCAGAGTCTGCGCTTCCTGTTCCTGGAATAGCACCAAGCCCAAAGGCCACAGCAAGTATTTCAGGATGGCGTCGCCTCACCTGTCCAAGGTTACTGAAATACTTTGAAGCATAACTTTAGAAGGAGGGAAGGGAGGGGCGGATAAGGCAAAAAGATGTAACTTCTCTTCCAATCTGGATATGAATTGATTGTGTCAGAGCCTGGGCCAGGCCTCCACGGTGCACCTGTGAATGCACAGCCTTCCCACACCTTCTCTGATTGCCTTGATGCATGAGTGCAAGCCGCCCAAACTTCCTAGGCCCAGCTCTTTGTGTGGAATGTGGGGACAGCTTTCTGGACTGTCCTGAGGGAATGGCTAAGCTCAGGTCTGTGACTGTCACTAGTAAAATCCCCAGTACCCTAGTAAGAGAGCACCTTTGTGCTGCCTGGCAAGTGGCCCCTGAACACACGGGGGTCTTGTGCAGAGGACCGGAAGCAACTGCTACTGATAAGCTAACAGGGTCATGGGATTCAACTCATGCAATTCAGACATTGAAATGGAGTAAAATATTTTTCCTTAGAAACACAGCGTCTTCCTGTTGATATGTCATTTATTTTTCCATTGCACCGGTCAGGGCATCGTTATTAAGTTGTAGTGCACATATCAGTTACTAGAGTCATACCCAGTGTTCCACAGAAACACCCGGGCCATCCAGGCAGTGGACAAACCACTCAGTACAAGTGACTTTTTCCTGTGCACTAGTGTAACACTGGAACACACTTATTTGAATATTTTAAGAACAAGCTCAGATGATAGAGACTCTTACATAAATTGCAATTGGAATCCAATGGAGATACTTATTATAGTTATAATGCAAATTATGTTTCCAGTATAAAAAATTAAGCACGAACACATTTTAAGCTTTAAATCAAAGACACACAGTGGAATTGAGAGAAGATGCAGAAGCTGGTATTACAGCCAGGAGAGTAAATGTTGAATGTGATTGGAGAATGCAGATTCCAGATTTTAAAACGTGAGACAGTCACAGTTGGCCACCATGACGCCCAGCAAAAACTTCTTATTAAAAGAAGGGTTAATAAAATGGATAACACTAAGATCGTGGAAACTGACACGCACTGAATTAGAAGTCTCTCTGAATAGCTAAAAATGAGTCAACAATATTAGTTGAAATCAGAAGTACATATCTGATGAAATTCCTAAATGATTTTTGAATAGGATCTGGGCTTGTAACACTGGTCAGACGTAAAATGGCTTGAATTTTCCACAAAAAGAAAATCATATGTAGAGAGAGAGATGGTAAGAGAAATTATGTCAGCTACAGAAATTTGGTTAGAAGATTGTGAAGAAAATACAAAAAGACATTGTACAAAAATAAAAACTAAGTAAATGGCTGAAGAAAGCAAGGCTAACAACACTAAAAACGAATTAAGTTGAAGTGTTAAAAATTACGTTTTTTTTTTTTTTTCCTAAAGTAAGCCATATGGTTTAAGAGACATTGCCCCCTAAGTACTTCTGGGGCATTTCTGTCTCAATGGGCTTTACTAGTTGCATAGAAGTAGTGTCTATTCATGACCTGAACACTTTAAAATGTAGATAGTTGTGAATGTTTTATGAATGTGTAAGGAATTTTAGCTAGATATGAAATAATTAGTTCCTGTCAAGACAGATAACGTTCTAGCTATGTTAGTCGGAAAAATTGAATTTATCAGATTTTTTTAAATTAAAAAACTGATATTTGCCTTATTGCTTCATTCCATTGTGATACATACTAAAAATATCTGTGCTAAGCTTTTTTTAAAATGAAAAGTATCCTAGATACAGTTGCTAAACTCGGTCAGGTCTGTAGTGCTATAAATCACTAGTTTCTGGCACTTTTGGAAATGGAAGACAACGGGTTTGCAGAGGTGTGTTCCTCTCTGACACTTATGGCGGGAACGAGGAAGAGTCTTAGAAAGATTTATAGTAGTGGTAATGCCAGTTCAAGATTTTCTTGAAAAGGGAGAAGAGTTTGCCACATTCAATAATTAAGACAAAAATAAACTGGCCGCGGGTCTTGCATTTTCTCAATTATAGCATAGAATTGAGCTCTATGGAAAGCTAAAAAAGCACAAATCAATGTTTTCATTATAATCAACTAGGTAAGCTGGGCACAAGGACTAAAAAGACAAACATATGCTTGATCTGCTTAGATCTGCTTTTCAATTTATGCACTACTTCTTTGAATTCAAGGTAGTATGACTGAGTTGACACAAGAGCCAGTAAATTTACTTAACTTGGACAAATGGAGTTTTAAAGTTGGTACAGTTTTGCTTCAAATCCTATCGAGTCTTTGAAGCCAAAAGATGAACCAGTTTTATAAATATGAATGCAAATACTCAAGGGAAACAATTTTTGATACAAGATTTGACTCTTGGAGTTTTTTACATCTGTCTGAAATAACCTGGGTATGTGAGTCGACTTTTTCTTTTGTACATTCTATAAAATCAAAACACAGATCAAGCATTTCTGGTGACAAAGTAGGATCCAAACTGAGCTATGATGGAGAACGAAGCACACAGTGGATTTCAAAAACTTACTACGAAAAAAGAATGTAAAACATCTCCAGAATTTTCAGTTTTCATATGAGGAAATGATCATGGAGTAGATATGCTGGGTTAAATAACATACAATATCAAGACTACGCTTTCCTCTTCACCTATTTTAATGTTGCTTCCAAAAACTAACTTACACAAGTGATTTGAGGTAGGCTTCAACGGGACACTAGGGGTCTGACAGCATAAACACAAGGCCACATCTGGGGCAGCTAGCACCCCACCTCCGAAGTCACCGGGATTTCTCTCCCACCTGGAGGACTGGAAGATGCACACATATTACCTCCTCCATTCAGCTCTTCCCTCCCTCCTACTGTTTTTTTTCTTTTCAAATTATATGCCAGAAATATTTTATTAATTTTTAAATTTTATTTCTATTTTCATCAAAGTTATATATGCACATAACTTAGAGAATCAATTATTTAGACTTATTTTTTAAAGCATGTTTTTAATTCCTCCTCCCATCTCAGCTCTTCCTCAAAAGTGGTCGCTTTTAATTTACTTTAGTTGTTTCCTTTGCTATTTACTCCATATGCCTAAGTAGCAGACCTGTATTTCCTATCATTGGAATCTTCAATTTTAGGTGATGTCTATGGAATATAGGAATATGAGCCAGGCCTGATCATGCAGGCCTGTCACCTTAGCACTCTGGGAGGCTGAATCAGGAGGATCACAAGTTGGAGCTCAGCTTGTGCATTTAGCAACTTAGCAAGTCCCTGTATTAAATTCAAAAATAAAAATTGCCTGGGAATGTAGCTCAATGTGAAGACCCTGGGCTTGATCTCCAATACTCCATGCAAAAAAGAAAGAATTCAATTCTTAATCTGCACCCCTCCTATATCACATACAACCCCTTCTGGCCACATTGTATGTGTGAATTCTGCATCTACATATCCACCCAATTGTGCAGGGAAAATATTCTTGAAAATTGCTTCTGTTCTAAACATGCACCACGTTAATTTTTTCCCTGTTGCCCTTTCCCACACAACGCAGCAAACTACTCCTTACACAGCACTCACACTGCAGTACGTAGTCACCTAGAGATGATTTAAGGAATGAAGGAGGATGTGTGCAAGTTACGTGCATATACCACGCCATTTTCTATAAGGGACAGATTGGATACCTGCAAGGATCTGGACTGTGGGTCCCCTGTGGATACTCCCCTGCTCTCACCCTTGCAGTGTCTCCTCTCCAAATAATGTCGGAACCCACTGCCCTCAGCACCTTGGCCAGCAAGTCTTGGCCTTAGGTGACCCCGAAGACCACAACCAACAGAAGGCTCAAAGGACACACACCACAACGGTGGCACTTCAGCATGTGGGACCAATGGAAGGAGGACTAACCCTGGCACCGCACACCCACAGCAGGGGCCCCACTCCCCTCATGGGGGGCAGCCTTTCCCTCTCTTAGTGCAGAGCGTGGACAAACCTTCACAGGCATACAGTTTTTTAACTCATTGTCTTTGCGGCTGTCTTCACCAGCCAGTTACCACCAGGGGCTCTGAGCACAACCACAGAGCCCAGGCCTGCTGGGGAGATCCTGGGAAGCCTTCTTGGGTTGGTCTTTTTAAAACCTCGATGGCCCCCATCTTTTTGCCTTCCATTCGCTGGCACATCTGGAGGGCGTGATGACTACTGTCTCTCTCCCTGTCTTGCTACTGGGCTCACTCACAGGACTCGAAGACTTTGGCCAGAGTCCAGAGCTCTAGGAGTTCAATTCTTTTTTCCCTGAAAGAAACATGTTTTTTTCTAAACTGAAATATTTCTCTCCTACCAACAGTATGTATGTGCATTCCAAAAAAAAAAAAAAAATGTAAAAAGACAATAGGAAAATATACAGGGGAAAGCAAAAGAGATATTCATTTCTATTTTGAGGGATGATATTCCACATTTTTACAAAAATATGACAGTGGTTCTCCACTGTTATCTAACAAATTATTCCAAAGGTTAGTGGCTTAAAAGAATGTTTATTACTTGAGAGTTATATGTTCTGGGAATCTGGGAGTGGCTTAGCTGGCTGGTTCCTCGTCAGTATTTCTAAGTTATAGTCATATGCAGTCACTGGAAAACCTAACTGGGCCATAGGATCTACTTCCAAGATGGCACACACAAGCCAGCTGGGGCTGCCTGGTGCCACGTGGTGACAGGAGGCCTCAGTTCCTGGCTCCACGAAGGCAGTCTGGAAGATGGGCTGACTGGCTACTTTGCCTTGGAATTCATGACAGTCCATCATTTCTGCACCTCCACTGGGCTACGCTACTCAGCTCTATCCAGTGGGGGCTGGGACCGTCAATACCAACAGATGCGGCTCTGCCACAAATACAGGCCTCGGAGCATTTGGTATTATGTCTGCTGTAGGTAACAAGCTACTTTCACTTATGAGTCTCATCATTGCACAGTGTTGATACTGGTTCACACTACTGTGTTTAGTGGATGCATAATATTCTACAATGGGATAAACTAAAATGGATTTAATTCTGCGATTTTGAATGGATTTAATTCTGCGATTTTGAATATTTAGTTATTTCATCTTCTGCTTATGATATCACCTGCACTGTGATGAACATTCACATACCTTTATGCATACACGGTCCTCCAAATAAAGTCAAAGAAATAAAATACCAAGATAATTTATTCCATTTATAGATCAAGTCAGAAAAATGATGACATAAAATTCCTAGAAAATTGGCCTTTGTAATTATATCATTCTCAGAGAGCTCAAAATGGATTTTTTTAACCAGCTTCTGTTAGAGTTTTCAAATTAATCTTGGAATATTAACAAGTGCTTAAGGCAGACTAACCTAAAGATTCAAAGGTCTTTGTTTCCTGTTTTTGGGTAACAATTAATGAGCCACTTTTTGTTAACTATTTATTTGGTGATGCTGTTAGATCTAATTTGAAACCTTAGAGTTTTTTCATTGCAAATGTTTATCTAAGAGGTAGCTCTCCCCAGTGATTTGGCTGTCTGCTGTGACATTCTAGTTCCTTCCGTGATACTCTAGTTTTCCTACTGACTGAGACTGCCAAGACAGAGAAACTGATTATTCAAAGAAGTGCCCCTCAAAGACAGGCCATTGTGGCTTCCTGTCTCACCGATCAGATCGCAACGCAGGCAGCAATTTTGATTTAGATGAACCCCGGGTTTACTATAGACCCAATGAAGTTCTTTTCTGTTCGTTCAAACGTGTACCAGGTCGGGGTTGCCCACATTTCAGCAATTATTCAGTCCATTCACATGGTGTTTTTTGACGCACATCTCTATCATTCTACTGCCATATTTATTAATCTATTTAACATTTTGCCAAGTGGATTTAGGTTGATTTAAGAAACTGTAAATAAATATTGATATATCATAACAGGAGATGCTATTACTCACATTCCAAGTAACCCACTGGTTCTAATTTACTCACAGTTTTGCAATGGCATCATTTCATGGAGAAAATTAAATTTTTACATATCATAGCAAATCACAAAGCCAAAATGTCAACTTCATCTATCAGGCAATTACTTGGAGTGTTTATTTTGGGTGGAATTTTCTACATATATTTACTTAGGAAGCTACATGGGTCCTTCAAAATAAATAAGGACTATAATTCTTGTAACAAAAACAAAAAATTCTACAGTTCCGGGGAGTGGGTCACCAATTTCCAGGAGCATCAATGCGGAAAGGCTCTGAGACCGCCACTCACGCTGTCTGTATAGGAAAGATAACCCGTGGGACAGATGGGTGACAAGTCTACCTCACTTTTAATCCATCTTCATGGAACCTGCATTCTCTGAGAGATCCAATGGAAAGGCAGGCTTAAAGAAACATGGTGGCGTTTCCTCACCTCTCCTCATTCACTGGACCTGGCACTGTACGACTTCTGGCTCTTCCCTTAAGTCAAAATGACCCTGAAAGGTCAACATTTTGGGCCAATTCAGGACATCTAGCCTAGCGACAAAAGACACCCATAAAAGAGGACTTCCAGAACCGCGTCAGGAAGGGGCAAGAATGGTGGGATGTGTGTATGTTCAAAGCTTAAGGGTGGGTTTTAAGGTGAATTCATGGTAATGTATTTTTACGGTAATACAGTTTTTAAATGTTCAGTGTATTTTTCTATTACATCTCATAGATAGATAGGTAGACAGATAAATAGATAGATAGATAGAGATATTGGAGGCTGAGACATCTCACATCTTACAGTCTGCCCTGCAAGCTGGACACTCAGAAAGAGTCAAAGGCCTGTGTGTCTGAGCTGATGGGTCCAGGTCACAGCAGGAGCCTGCAGGCCGAGACCAAGGAGTACAGAGGACAGAAGACCTGTGTCCCAGTGGTGACAGCAGTCAGGATGGAGGGAGCAAAAGGACTCTTCCTCTTTCATGTTTTTACTCCCTTCGGGCGCCCAGGGAACTGGACAGTGCCCACCCACCACAGGGAAGGCAGCCCCTTCTTTATACCATACTGATATTAATCTCTTCCAGGAACACCCTCCCAGACACACCCAGGAGAAGTGGGTGCTGGGACACCCCAGTATCTTACAGCCAGGTTGTTGAAAACATTCATGTTTTTATTCCTTCTTTTCTGCTTACTTTTGCAAATAAAGCATGTGCCATGGTCTATAATGTGGCAGCTAGCCAGGCCCAGTGGCACAGGCCTATAGCCCAGCATTTTAGGAGGTGGAGGCAGGAGAACTGCAAGTTCAGGTTCAGCCTGGGCAATTTAACAACTTAGAACTTGTCTTAAATAAACAATAAAAAGGGGCTAAGAAGTAACACTCAGAGCAAAGCCCTGTGCTCAATCCCCAGTATCACCACCACCAAATAAATAAATAAATAAATAAATAAATAAAAAATAAAAATATCAAAGTGGCAGCCGTATGTGACCCCTCAGGAGAAGGAGCTGGCGGGCTGATAGGAGGGAGCTGGGAGCCTCAGTAGGTGAAAGCCAACAGTCATCTAATCTTACATAAAACAAAAAAAGGTAACTGCTAATAAATTCCACAACAAATAGGCACAGGGTGCCCTAAGAGCGTGTAGTGGGGCCTCTGACATGGGGCTGTAGAGGAAGGCCCCCCGGGGAAGGGATGACTGGACTGGCTAAACAAGAAGTGGAGTTTGCTGCTGAAGAAAAATTATATCGCATTCACACACAGAAAATATTCCACATGTAGGTGTACGCATAGTCCTCACAATTTAACCCGAGGTTATTAGCTTCTATCACAGGTTAGGAGAGGGGTGGCTTTGGGGTCTTCCCTTGAGAGGAAGGCTGATCGCACCAAAGGATATCATGGTCACTAGAGATGAGTAAGGACCCCCTTCAGATGCCTTAGTGCCACTGTAGCCAACACAGGATACAACATAAGGATGGAAAGAGATGGCCTTTCAGACGGTCACCTATTTTCCTCACTTCTCTCCACACTGTGGGGCAATGTTCACTCAATTAGTTATTCTCAGAACTGTTGGGGGTCAGTACTAGATGAATCTTTGCAACCCCTTCATCTTTGCATTTCTTTTTAAATGTGGTATAGTTCAAATTCATCACATAATCAGCCCTTTGACCTGTTTGTCCAAGTGAGAGATGTTAGTGCACAGCAAGCTATAATTTCTTAAGACTCTAACAGACCAAAGTCCAAGCATCACCTTCAGCCAATGTTTAGGTCAAATTCTATAAAATGGTTGATTTGTCAGGCGAATGTCATGTCTGTCCACAAATCCAGCATCATGGGAAAACATGAAAGTGTCACTCTGGGGCCACAAAACAAGGTTCAGGAGCAGCACCTGGCTCAGTGCTACTCTTCTGGGATACAAGGGAACCAGTGTTTGCTTGGCGGATAGAGCCACATTGTTTTCTAGTGTAGCAATGATATCGCTACCCTAGGGGAAAATGTATGTGGGCATAAAGAAATCAGAGACAGGAAGGTTTTTCCAGCTGCAAACGGAGGCTTCCCAGCTCAGCCCACCACTGGGTATTCAGGGTCCCTGAGTGTTAGCTGCTTTCCTCCACTCCTTCTGGACCTGCCTGCCTCAGTGCACTTGCCAGCCTGTGGTGGAACCTAAATTGGGCCAAATCGAGGGCAGTCATGTGTGTTTCAGGCAGACTTTTCACTTCTCTGAACTTTAAAGGTTATCTTCCTTGAGGTGGGCCCCTAAACCAATCCTCTAAGAGATAAAAGATAATTCACAACTCTATCTGATTTTCAGTAAGTGAGAATACCAGAATCAGTCTTAGAATAAGTGCTCAGATTCACTGGGGCTTTGCGGGGGGGG